>CAMZMU010000085.1:97412202-97613009 GCA_947311845.1 Poa pratensis
AATGGATGATGTATCTGCAATGCCAACTTAAGTATGTTGTTCACGACTGACTGATCATGGGATCGTGAATGTATGCATACTGGAGGTCTCAGACTGCCGGTCTGGGGTCCCCACAGAGTTGGTATCAGAGCCATCCTGACTATAGGAGACCTTAGTTAGCATGGACGCCAGATAGGAAAGAAAAATATTTTTTGGTATCATTAAATTATCATCTAAAATATTTTCAGCTAAGGAAGCCTAAGTATAGCTTACTCTCCTCTCATCTTTTCAAATTATTCTAAACCTTACCCCTCTTAGTTAAAAGTTACCTAAAATTTTCTTCTGCTACCTTATCTCCATTCAAATTTGTATACCTGACGATGTTCCCAAGGCAAGATTTGAGATCAAGCAAGAGAGAAAGGATTGCCAGTTGATGTTCCCCTACGGAGAGCCCGATGGATTTGACCCATCTCCGCCTAACCGGCATGGCTAGGCGTCGGTCCGCCGTAAGGTGCAGTAGGACTTGTCCCCCTGCGTGAGAGAGACTCGCCGGGATCTTCCTTAAGAAGCGACCGACACATCCCAGCCTATATGAGACCCGTTCTATCTGCCATTCATCCCCACCCTCGCCATTGAAGTAGAATCCCGCTGAGAAACCTTGCCCTCATGGCTTGCTCCAGTTCCAAAGCCCCGAGTGAATCGCCAGCGCTGCCCACCTTCCTCCTAGAAACCATGGCCGATGGGCACCTCGGTTTTCCACTGGTCCTCAGGAGAGTCTGTGATCTTCTCGGTTGCCACATTCCCCCTCGTTATGTCGTGTTCAAAAGTTCAACCCCATTTCCTGGGGGTGATTTTCGAGCAGATGTATACCTCAGTCCATACCCTCAGGCCCGAAGCAGCCCCAAGTGATCCACGGTAGGAACATGCCTACTCTGTATCAAACCATCCAGAAGGCCGCCTGGGAAGCCCTTGCTCGTCTCCGGCACTCAGAGCCGGTGGTGTCGCAAAGTCGAGCGTTCCGCTTTTTCCCAGCCAGGCCCCAGCCTGGTGCAGAGCTGATCCAGACCTCCACCGACAAAGAAGTCGATCCCGCCATCATTAGCAGCGTCGCCTACGGAGCTGCAATGTCGGCACTCTGTGATTCCCTGCTGGAAGAACTCGTGACCACTCGGCGCACCTGATCCAAGTCAGTCTACAGCTGAAGGAGTCAAGGAACCCTGCGTCAGGTACCAGCCTCCAGGCCATCCCAGCAGAAGCAGTGACCCCAGTCCACCAGTTCATCGAAGCACGAGGTGCAGTAGCCCGAGTTCAGCAGCAACCCCAAGAGCAAGGTGTAGTCCTCGAAGGTGTGCCTGTAGATCCCCACCCCGCGGAAGATGGAGAGGTGGACACCACTCTTCGTCTTGGCCGTACTCCACCATCTACCCAGGGCCCTCAAGCGGAGTAGATCCCGTGCTTTGTTAGCTTGATCTGCGCTCGTGGGTTAGTAGAAGCGGCACGTTGTTTGCTTGTTTGTTGTTGGTGTTGTGTTTGTTGTTGTAAGCTGTTGGGTTGATGTCGAATCAGCCTCTGTTAAAATTTGGTGCTTTGATCCTCTTGTTATTGGTGTTGATTTGGAAACAAGTCTTAAGGTGTGTTGTCTGTTCTTTGTTATTTGTGTTGTTTGTGGAAAACTCGTGTGTAGATTGATTCCCCTTTTGGGAAAAACCATGTGCCTCACGCACAGCTAAATTCTATCGAGATATTTTCTCAGTAGCCCGTTTCCCTTCTGAAACGCTCGTACTCTACAAATCTGAATGCTGCAAGACCAGAGTTAGGGTAGCCAAGAAGGATTCAACGATACAAATCTTGCTCCAGCTCGTCAGCGAAGGCAAGATTGATACAACCCGGAGATCACTACAGAAGGAAACTTCAGGAAACAAAGGATACAAACTCTACCCTAACGAAGAACACTGCAACAACTCAGTACAGATGCAAAACACTCCAGAAATTTCTACTCGCTCTCACGCTCCACGGCACTGCTGAAGACGAGCCTGCCTCACCCGAAGCGAGTCACGAGCCCCACGACGACGACGGACAGCTCGAGCAGCCTGCTCACCTCCAGCTGGAAGAACACCACCTCAGCCACCGGCGGTGCAGCTTGCTCCTCCACTGCAGCTTGCTCCTCCTCTGCAACAAGCCCCTCCGGCGCAGCTAGCTCCACTGCCGCAGCATCCCACCAGCGTCAGACCACCACCTGCATAAGCTAAGGATCAAAATGACCAACGCCGCATACAGCAGAGCGGTCACCACCGACAACGAGATCCCGAAGAACACGACGATGAGGACATGCTCAATGAAGCCCGCTCTCTCCAGCATCTCGTAGTAGGCTTTGAAGAAGGCGTTAATGAAGCTCATGGTGGATGTGAGGAGGAGAAGAGCCTAGTAGGTTTCCGATTTATAGCCAGAGCTCGAGTGCCGCCCCTCGCCACCGTCTTGCGCGGGAAAGTGAAGAAATCACGAGCAGTGCTCGCCCTTTGGCGCGAAATCATCGAATCTTTGAGCCCCAAAGCCGTGCTGGCCGCTGCAGCGCAGCACGCTCAGCAGTACCCCCACCGATGAGTGCTCCGCGCACTGAATCCCGGCATGTGAGGAAGGAGAGAAAGCGAGAAAGAAGAAGAGAAGAAAGAGAGGCGAGACTGCCAGGTGGACCCCGGTCCCCCATGTCAGTGAGTAAGCAGCTCACCCCCGTGCTCTTCTATCCTTTTATTCGAAACAGTACCCCTCGTTTTCCCTAAACCCTTTGCAAATATAATTTTTGGCAAACCAATCCCACTGTGTCTGTGAGCCAATTATTGGTGGCACAGATATTTTGTATAAAGGAAAATTTTGTATCTCCAAAACCCATACCCTCGAATTCCCTAGTACCCACCCACGAATCTCGGGGACGAGATTCATTTTAAGGGGGGAAGATCTGTCACAGCCCAAAATTTTGCCTCTGTATAAGTGGTAGTAGGACCCAAATTTTTGAGCCAACAAAAACTTTTATTTCATGTGATGTTTTTTTAGAAACAATATTTTGTGTTTTGCAATGCAAGGAGTGATTTCTTACCAAACCAATTTGAATTTTTCATAAAACCATCCTAGTTTCCTCTCGAGGTCCATTTAAGAAATTCTTGTTTTAATTCCAATTTCCAACTTGGTGCCTTGAGAGATTTTTGTCCAAAACCCTTTTATCGATTTGATTTTAACTTGGCAACATCATTTAGCAAGGAGCATCCAAGATTTCAAAGATGCATAGTGCTTTGTGTGAGTTTTTCTAAAATTCTTCAATTAGGGTTTTTCCTAAAACCCTACCCAAGTAGATGTTTTAAAATTATGATTTTATGAAGCCAAAATATTCAATTTAGGGGTTTTTGGGTTTTAACTTGATCTATGGTGTGTGGACATTGGTTCCATGCCCTTGGATCACCTTTTGTACCTTTGGAACCCCTAGATACATGCATGTTTATGTGGCTACAGAATAAAACTGAAAAACAGAAAAACAGAAAAGTCAGAAACAGACAGAGAGTAGCCCACTTACCAGCATGTTTCCCTGCCCTTAAACATTTTTCAAAAATGGACCAAAAATATTTCTTGGAAGTATTAAACCTGGTGATCATTTACCAATTTAAATTTTTCCATTTGGACTTGATTTACTAGGTGAAACAAGCAGCACTTTTGCTATCTGCTAACTGCCCAGACACTTAGCAGTTTTTCAGAAAACTGAATTTTCTCTGAAATTTACTGTTCACAGCACGGGCAGATTTTGGGAGCACGTTTATGTGATGTTTTCGTGCGAACCAGAGGGAGCAACCTTGCCCCTTCTACTCCCCCATGACCCCACTTCTTACCCATGCCATTGGATGGCTTTGTTGTGGTCAACTAGGAGCAGTGGAGGGGAGACAAGGAGATGGCCGTGAGGTGACCTGGGAGTGGACCGTGAGGGAGAGAGCTGCCCCTTTCTTCACTCTTCTTCGCGTCCTTGCCCTGACCAGCACCCACTCGACTGAGTAGACACCCGTTGACGCCCAGAGGAAGCCCAGAGCCGACGTTTGCTTGCTCTACTCACACCACGCCGCCCTGCCGTTGACCCCGAGTGGGGGAGAGGATGATCTCCTCGTGTATAAGCCACCACGGCGCCACACGCTTCGCCACCCACCCCCACACATCCACCGCACTCGCCCCACCCCACTCTTCCCTTCCCTCTCGCTCTCTGCGAGCGAGGCGGAGGAAATACTCGCCGGAGACCCGAGCGAGATCGGGTTGAAGGTTGCCGCCGCTCCACTGCCTTTTTCTCCTATCTCTCTGCACCCTCTCAACGCCCAGAACCAGGAACACGCCCCTGACACGTTTTCCTGGCATTTTACCCGCAGGAGCGCCGCCGCCGTCCTCGACGTCTTCCCGGACCTCGAGCTCGCCGGAGTTGCGCTGGGGCGCCATTGCAGCTGCTGCCGCCACCCCTGCACCGATTCGAGCTCGCGTGACCGCCTCGACCTCGCGCCACTGCCCTAAATCGCCCCTAGGTGAGCTATCCCCGAGCCGAGCTCGCCCCCGTGTCGCGTGTGTAAGAGAGAGAGAGGAGAGGAAGACGACGCGCCAGGACCGTCGATCTCCAGATCGACGGCTTCCTTTGAACGCGGACGGTTCCCGCGCCCGCGCCGCGCGCGCGCACCGTCATGGGCCGCTTCGGCCTTAGCTGGGCCCGCCCAGCGAGTTTCGGCCCGTTCGCCGTTTTTTTCTTTTCTGTGTTTTTCAGATTTCAAAAACTGGAAGAATATATGTCTCTGGTTTAAATCCGTTTAAAATAGGAAAATGCAAAATAAAATCAAACCAAAAATCTGGGTAGTACCTCTGCAAGTTCTTAAACACACCCAACTTGTAGATCTACATTTTGGTCATTATTTTTGGAGAAATAAATGGAGAGGCAGAAGTACTGGTTTTCACTAAAACTTAAATATCTTTTTTTATAAGAATCACAAAAATGCAAACTCAACTTTTTTGGAAAGCTCTAAGTGTTACCTAGCAGTAGAACTTGGTCTTGCTTGCTAAAGATCAACCTAATTAAAATGGCTTGCATTTCTGTAAATGTCCAGTAGGCTATTCTAGGATTTTTGTAATTTATTTGGTGATACTTTTTGAAGTAAATCCAATTGTGTTGGCTTGTATATGCTTAGTAGTATCTTATACTAGCTTTGTGTGATTTATTGAGCTCTAGATTTAATTTGAGGTGCAAAACTAGATTTTTAGCTTTTCTGTGAATAACTATTTATAGTTTTATTTAGTTTTAATAATTATGTTAGTATTCTTTTTGTGATTTCTAGCATGTGTAGGTTTGATATCCTTTGCTATGATTGTGTTACTTCATATTGATAACATGCTAGGAAAAGTTAAGTGCTTCATGTGTTTGTTAGAGGATATTATCACTAGTATGGATTCTTCTAGATTTTTCTAGAATTTAGGATTTGTTGAGAATAAAAATCCTTTAAGTGGAATGATTTTTGAACATGTTGTTTGAATATCAGTAGCAAGTCATATTGCTACTGGTTGGTTGACATGTCACCATGGTTGGGACATTACTTTGTTTTAGCAAAGCATGTTTAGCTAGAATTATATTCTAGAAAATATTGGTGATTTATTAGTATGGATAGATTTTTGGCTAGCTTGTGTTTAGGTGAATTTTGTAAATGACCAGAGGCTAAATGACCTCTTTATGCTTGGGTTGATAGTGGCACACCCACTGATCCCAATGCATTTTGGTTTGAGAATAAATTCTCAAACTAGAGCATATCTCTATTAGTTCCTTTTCAAACAAAGTATGTGGTAGATTTTTATTTTGAAAAGTGGATGATTGTTGTGCAGTGATGTTTGCTTGCTGTATGTGGTGCTTGTTGTTAGCATGTACCTTTAGTTGGTACTGATTGGTGGTTACTTTCTTTTTGCGACGTTAGAACACGGGAAGAAGCAGCTGCTGAGGAGGTTTATTGTCAAGCCTGTTTATTTCAGGGACAAGACACTGACCTGTATCAAGGCAAGCTCCCAAATGCTTGCTACAATACTTATCATTATATCATGCATGATTTACTTCTGAAGTTTACAAAAACTTGGAAAAACAAAACTATTTTTGATATGGCCATTACTACTAGTGTTATTATAAATTATTACATCGCCATTAGTTACAACTTGGTGTTACCAAGCCCTTAGCCACCATATGGAATATTTACCACCACAAGTTAATAATTTTGAAGTCCCTAAGTGGACACCCCTAAAAGTGTGTTTTCGAAAAACAAAGGTTTTAAAAGAAAAACCTGGGAAAGGTGGAACCTTGTCCACGGGAGGATTATGAAGAAGAGGTTTTGGAGATGTTTTTCGAAAACGACACATAGACTAGTCTTGTGCCTGACAGCCCTACCGTACAACCACATTACTCAAAATGGGCACGGGCTTAATGGAAGCTTGTTTGTGTTAGTGTGAGACTTTACCTCAATTGGCTAGAAGGGGTTAAAGTCCCCGGAACCGAATGTTGGATATGGGCATACAAAGTGTGGACTGCGAGTGCCACCGGCAAGCAACGGTGGGTCTCCTGTCATGGCGGTGTGGTGTTGGTTATGAGAAAAAGTAAGGGTATTGAGGAATGATATGGTTAACACACACGGTGCCGGGGAGAACAAACCCACTGAAGAGGTAATCGCATACTAGCATCGGCATAGTGGAAGTTATGATTGGTTACCTGATGTTCGCATACTGTCACGAACAGTCCGTGGTGATCACGGCAGGTGTACCGGATGGTGTGGTGAAAGTGTACAAACTCTGCAGAGTCAAAACTATTCGAATAGCCGCGTCCGCGGTCATGGACAGCTGAATGGTCAATGTCGTCTAGCATTGTGTCGATGTTTTCAAAAGGAGGTTTATGGAAAGGATTGTACCTGGAAGGTACTGGAAGATGAACTTTGTACCTGGAGGTACGGATGTTGGAAAAACCGAAAGTTGTTTTACAAGAAGTTTTGCAAAGAAAATCCTTCTTCTCTTAAAACCATCTTTGTCAAAATCTCTCGGATATGCAATATCCACTGAGAGAAAACTATGATATTTTTGAAGTATCTTTTTCAATAAAGATATAGAGATGTTAATCAACCATGATGAATCTTTTATCCATCATGGGTAGACAACCCTAAGTATAGCCTACCTACTCCACCTGATAAGCATAATTGCATTTTATAAGCTTCATTGGTGATGTCTTGCGAGTACATAATTGTACTCATGGCTGTGCCCTGGATATTCCAATGTCCAGATTCTCAACGAGAAGATCTACGTCGAAGCTGAGGAGTAGGCGGAAGATCAAGAGTCGTCGACGTCTTTGCGAACTAGGAACGTCTCCCAGTCAGTTGCCTGTAGGTAGTCAAGGCATGACTTGGGCTTTGCCACGTTTGTGTTTGAAGTTTTTCCGCTGCTGTATGTGTTTTCTGCCCTGCGTGGCAGTTGTTTATGACTGGGTCATGTGACCAGTTTTGTGAAACGTGTATTCGTTATGTAATGGATGATGTATCTGCAATGCCAACTTAAGTATGTTGTTCACGACTGACTGATCATGGGATCGTGAATGTATGCATACTGGAGGTCTCAGACTGCCGGTCTGGGGTCCCCACACGCCGCCCACGAGCCGGGATCGCCGCGGCCGATCTCCCTGTCCGCCGCCGCTTTCGGCCGTCGCCGAGCGCTCTCCGACGACCTACGGGTGGCGGCGCCGCCACTTTCGGGCTCCTCGCGTTGAGGCGCGCCCGCCGCGCCTACGGGCATGTAACATCCCAAAAATATTAATCAGTATTATTATTCCAAAAATGAGAGCCAACAAAAACTTTTGTTAAGTTTATGTGTTGTTTGTCAATTGTTGCTTGTGGTAATTACTTCTTGTGCTTGTGTTGCTTGTTGCTTGATTTAATAGAAAGGAAAATTATAAAAGCAAAAGTAAAACAAGAAAAATAAAAGTGACAAATAAGAAACTCAATAATGTTTCAAACAAAATTCAGAGGAATGTTATTGAGACCTCTCATTTACATCCTTATCACTTATCTCTTCCAAATAATATTTTACACCTATTTTAAAATTCAAAAGTAAAAACAATTGAAATAAAACAAAATGCCATAATTAAAACCCTATGAAAGAAAATGATTCAAAACATTTTATTTTGTAAAGCCAATTTTTGTGAAGCTTCTGCATGCTATGGGAAGGCTTCACAAATTTTCTTGAATTTTTATAAAAAGGTTTAGTGCCCTAATTAAATCCTAAAAGTGCTGCTGGTTTTAAAAAGAAGAAAAAGAAGCAGAAGGACCTAGTTGTGATTAGAGAAAAGTATCCAGGGGGCGTTCTACGAAAGTGTCGTCGTCTCCTACCCCCACCTCCCCGTCACCGTCGCCGTGTCGCCACGACCGTGCCCGTCGGTTCCGCGCTCCCCAGGCCCCCCCCCCCCCCTGGCCGCGCTCTCCCTCGCTCCCGTGCCTCTGCAGCCGCGGCGCCGCAGAGGAGAGCACTTATGCCCTCCCTCGCCTCGATTCCACTCCAGCGTCGCCGTGGCGAGCTCGCCGTCGTCGACCCAAATTGGCCCAGCTCGCTGCTCCCCGACACGCCACGCTTGGCCGAGACCTTCTAGAACGAACCCGGACCCCGGTAAACCCCACGTCGCCACGATCCCCTGCACCTCCGCCGCAGAATCGAGAGAAAGGTTGCCGCGGGCGCGCCATGGACCTCGCCGTGAACCGCGACCACCGTGGACCGCCCTCGCGCTATAAAGCCACCCCGAGCCCCTCTGGACACTCCACACCATCCCCACTCCCTCACTGCCCCCTCTCGACTCGCCGTGCACCGCCAGGAGGGCGTGCTCTGCCGCAGCCTCTGCCGCCGTTGAGGTCGAGCACGGCCGCGATGCCACACTCTCCCATTCTCTCCTTCCTGGCTCGTACTCTCTTCCTTAGCAACACCGCACTCACCCGAGCCCTTTTTCCCTCTTTTTCGTGCACAGACGCGACCGCAGGAGCTCGCCGGAGTTCGTTGCCGTGGCTGTGGAAGTCCGACGCCTCGCCGTCGCCGCTGCACTCCATCCCAGCAAGTGAAACTCGCGCCACGACCTTCCCCGAGCCTCCGCCGTCGATTCACGCCATCACCGCCGTCTGCCGTGCCCTCTAGGTGAGGTTTCCGTCCACCTCGCCGTCGCCGGAGCCTCGGCGCCGCCCAGAAATGGTCGTCGCCGTTGCCTTTGAACACGGGCCGTTGGATCTAAATCCAACGGCAGCGTAACGCTTCGCTGTAGCCAGCCGCTGACGGGCTGACCCCACCCGTCAGCATTTTAATCATTTCCCCACGTTCGCTGAGTCGCTGACGAGTGGACCCCACCCGTCAGATTTCTCAGCATTATCCAGAATAGTAACCTTTTCGAATTTAAATCTCTCTGTGAAATCAGTACTGGATCCAACTTTGAAATTCAATATCTCGAGATTTACGAATCCAAATAAATCAAACTCAATTGTTCTGGAAAGCTTATGAAATTGTTTAACCAACCCAATTGGTCTCATGTCATTTAATTAAATAGTTAAAAAGTATTATTAAAAATACTACGGAAGGTTTAAAATCTAAACTTGTTTGTTTCTGATACTCTGTTAGTCCAAATAATTCCAAAGCAATTTTTTAGCTTAGTACTGCCTTGTATTAGCTTCCCTAATTTTGGTAGAATTAATTGTGCAGTAGTATTTGTTTAGTACAAAGTTGAAGTTTAAACACCCTTCTGCACTCAAACATTTAATTATGTTAAATAGTTAACCCAAATGAATTAGGACCAATTTTGTTAGGTCACATTTAGTCATGTTTAGTTACCCCTAAAAGTATTTAATTTTTGAAGCAATAGAATTTAAATGGTAGCCAAAACTTGGTTATTAAGCTTCTGGATTCAAACAATTATGTAGGGAGTTTAATAACTCCAATTGAACCAAATCAAATTGTTTTGTCTTCTACACATCAGTAGCTTCCCATAGAATTTTAGTTTGTATTTTTGTGACCAACAGAACTCAAGTTATTGAATTAAACATGTTCCACAAGTTTCTGCCATAATTTTGAACATAAATGAATAATGTTTAATTCAATTATTTTGAAACCAAATTGTATGGTTGATGTGTGTAATAGCTATGTGTGATGTTCATGATTGTTGTGTTGAGATGATTGCTTGTATAGATTAGTGATTGTTTGCATTGTTTGTTTATTAATTAGACGAGAACGTTGTCGAATATATCGAGGAAGGAGAGTTTGCTGAAATTGAAGAACAAGAGCAAGATCACTTTGCCAAGCAAGGCAAGCTATTCTCTGAGCTTGCACTACAAACATATGCATCTACTTTCATAATATGTTTTACTCTCAAAGCAAGATTTATAAAACCCATTTCAAAAGTATATGGATATTATTTTGCCACCCTATGTAGTAGCTTATATAAAACTTTAGGATGGGAAACAATGTTGTTTATTCAAAACTCCTTTGAAATTTCTTGTGAGTTTATGAAATGCCGAGATGTCGGTGTTGGAATGGAGAAGTGGAAAAATGGTAATGTTTATGAAAAATGCACAGTGTCCTAGAACTATGGCGACCAATCTTACCCTGTGCGACCACATTTACCATATATGGGAAAAGGCTTAGTCATGTAGTTTGCTCTTATTAGTATGGGATACCTCATCAACGGAGATGACTCCGTTATGCATGAGGGGATGGTCCGAGGACCTACCCCCTGACCCGGGTCCTCACACAAGATGGTGGGGAGGATAGAAGGTTCCACCATAAACCGCCGGACAAAACTATGAGTCCTCACACTTAGGGTTTCTGACGGGAAACTGGACTGGGTGGCGATGGAAAGTGTCATATGGGAAGGATCCTATACTAGCATGAGCAAATAAGAGGCTATGGCCGGCGGCTTACTTCGCATACACCTGGTATGGCGAGACGTGGCAGACACGATGAGTTGCCGGATGGATGTGGGCTAAAAGCGTGCTACCTCTGCAGAGTGTTAAAAACTATTCGAATAGCCGAGTCCTCGGATATGGACAATTGGGAGACTGTCCTAAGACCTTGTGCAAGTTATTAAAAGACTTTGAGTTTTAAAAAGAAAATGAAGTGGAGAATATTCCTACACCTATACCAACGGATCGGTATGAGGTGGTTGGATGGAAGTGGACCATGACGGGCTATGGTTGGAAAAAGGAGGAGTTTTGGAGAAACAGATAACATGGTGATTTCTTTAAAAGTGGTTATAAAACTCTTCTTACCTTTTTCAATAAAGATATAGAGTTGCTTTAAAAAAAAAAGTTGTCAACTAAAATAAAACTAGTGCATACTCATGTTGGGGTAGTTTGCGAGTACATTCAAATGTACTCATATTGGTTTCGTCCCTGGCTATTGTCCTAGCCAGACTACGAGGAGGATCACTACGCAGAGCAGGAATATGGCGACTTCTACGCCAACTAAGGATCTCCACAAGTCAGCTGCCTGTCGGGTTGTCATCGTTAGAATATGATGTCTACTACGCCGTATCTTCCGCTGATATTTTGGTTTGGCCCATGAAGACACCTATGTAAGACTTGGTCTAAATGACCATTTATGTAAGACTTTTATTCGGTATTGTAATGGATGTAAACTTTGGTATCCAATTCGGATTATGTGCAACGACAGACTGATCACGGGATCGTTGTGTTAAGCATAATCGGGTATTTCGGACAGCTAGTCCGGGTCCCACAGGGCGCGTCCCCGAACGCGCCGACGCGTCGCCGGCGTCGCTCGCCGTGCCGCTGTGGCCATCGATGACGTCATCCTGGCGTCATCGGTGGCCCACCCGTCAGGATTTTGCAATTCCCTGAAAATAGATGGAAAAATGCCCAAAATTTACAAAATTGATTTCTTTAAATCTAACCATCTGAAAAATATGAAAAAAATATCAAAATGACCAGAAAAATACATGCTACCTATTTATGGCAAAATACAAAAAATATTTGACTATTTCAAATTGGTATATATTTAATGCATTTCCTCTAATTATGTAGTTCAATTTAAAAAACTCATATAATGCACTCCCTCTCTAATTATGGAGTTACATTAAATATTTAAGGTAAAATACAAACATATTTGTCGTTTTGAACTCGGTAAACACTTGGATATAATATAAATGCATTCCCACCTATTTATTTGTCGTATTTCAGCTCGACAAGCAATTTTCAATGTAGACACTTCAAAAAATGATTTTCCCGAAGAGTTATTTCTTCTTCGGACGACAATTTAATCCACCTAACATTTTCGCGCTACCGAACAGAGTTGAAATCCGAACAATTTTTGAATGTGGCCACTTCCAAATTTGAACTTCTTATTCAAATATATCCATTCGAAAATATTTCAAATACCTTCCCAAATTTCATCATTTCGTTCACATTAAAAAAATACAAATTTTAATACACCCAATAAGGACCATTTCCAAAATCTCAATATTCTTTTAAACACAAACTTTTCTGAACTGAACTACCTTTCATATTTGAACATCTTCTCAAAAAAAAATTTACAAAGAAGCTTTCCAATCCAAATTTCAAATTTAATCCCTCCAAACAAACTAAAATCTTTCAATTCCACGGGCGCGGCGGAGTCCGCGCTTATTCCCCTATTATTTCTTTGAAGGTATAAGCCATTGTGTCATGTCGAGCTGCCGGGAAATATGTACCGATCTACAATGGCATGCATCAATTTTCTCTTTATATTGTCATTTACCAACTTTTTTTTTGAAGTGTGTCCACCCTCCAATTTTTTCCTGCGTCCGCCACTGGATCCCGCCTCTGTTTTTGATTTTTATCTGAAGATGGAGTTGCGTTACTCGAATGGGTGCTGTCGTTTGTTCCATCTGTTCAGCGGGAATATTGATGGACTTTCCAATTCAAAAAAAATAAATATTGATGGACTTTCTAGAAGCTTTCGTTGCAAAAGGGAAGCTGCTTTGCTCTATTTTCCACAAAAGGAAAATCTTTGGTAGCAAAAGATGCTCGACTAGATACAAAAACATACTATCTTTTTTCGAGAGTGAAATGTTCGGAAGCTTCTGCAACTGCTCATTCTACTGGAGATCGGCAGGGACGACGATGCCTATTCCTATCCCGACCACCTTCTGTTGTCTTTTCCTCAGTGCAAAAACTTTGCCAGCCGTCCGTCAGTTACTTCAGTACACTCTCTCCGAGTGAGGATTTGTGGGATCAGGGTACCAGTGCTCCCGGATTTTAGAAAGTAAAAAAAAAATACTTTTGAGTTTCAAAAAATCACAATCTTTTTCCAGTGGATGCGTGCACATACATTGCATTTCTTTCTTTTTTGCAAAGTTCCGGTGAAAAAGGGCGTTAAGTTTGCGGCTATCGAAAAAAAAAAAACAGATTTGTGAGCATAAAAAACTCTTTTTTGGGGGCAAAATCTTGTCTTTTGTTCTGTGGGACAAAATATTACGTAAAATTGCAGTTACCCATAGTAGATGTGTATACGTACTTGTATATTTTCCGTTCATTGTTTTGTAGACCTAAAAAAATAAATTTGAAAACGAGAACACTGGTGCAAAAATATAAGTTTGTAAAACTAGAGCACTGGTGGTCATGTGCAACTGACACTTTCTGACTCTCTAGTCTCTACTTTGGTCGGTTCTAGTTTCTCAATCTTATCTACTCTATCTCAACCCTATGAAAAGGACATCTGGAGATTGTCAACGCGTGAACATATTGAGCGATAATATGACCTCGAAATATTGAGCAATAATATGACCTCGATAGCATAAACCATGCAGGAACTCCATCTGCCAGGCACATCAGTTGATTACTACACCATCTAAGATTTTTATTTTTTATTCATACTTCTTTTTTAGTTCTTTTTTTAATTATATGAATATTACTTTTACTCTATGATAAATGGTTTTTTGAATCTCCTGAACATTTATCTTGAGCTAAACAAATATTTTGAACTAACGAACATTTTTTTGTAACCGTGTAAACATTTTTCTAAACTCTAGAATAATTTTTAACAGTGTGAACAAAATTTTCTCTTTTACGAACATATTTTTAAACTCGCGAACTATCTTTTGAACTATAATATATAAAAAATCAAGTGAATATTTTTTCAGTCCCAGATATAGGTCGCAGCGAAAAAATGTTCATAGAGAGATGATTCTTCACGGGTTCAAAATAATATTCATTCATTACACAAATATATATGTTTGTACTAATTAAAAATAAATTTGATAAAACAAAGAGAGAAAAAGGGAAATAAAAACAAAAAGAAAAAAGGAACAAAACAATAAATCGGGAAAAAAGAAAAAATAGCTAAAAAAAGTCGTATCTGGGCCGGCCAACGAAGCGGTGCGCTTCAGGCTTCAGCCCCCTAGTAGACGTCTTGAGCAAGTCTCAAAAAAAGTAGACGTTTTGAGCGTTAAATAATAGCTCCCGCAGGCTCATGTGGGAGCGGGCAGGCAAATCGTAGTTAACACGTACTCCCTCCGTTCCGAATTACTTGACTTGGGTTTTGCGGTGACCCAGCACACCACTGCATGTTGTAGTGTACAAGTCATTGATGTAACACGCACGGAAGGAGCTCTCCGCAAATATTACATTCCTCAGAGTAGTACAACAGAAACATAGCCGGTCCAAGGTAACACTATAGGATTACAACACTATTCAATACAAAATCTCAAGACCCTCCTTTATATTGAAGCAAGTCTCGTGCAAATGAAATACAGAAAGATCCAAATCGTAGTACTAAGCTGGAGATCAGCTCTAATTCTATTTCCTGATCCACTACTACTGTTGTCACAGCCCTAATCTATTCCATCTGGAATATCTTTATCCAGGGTTGTCTCCTCCTTCCAATAGTTGTTGTCTCCTTCATTGGCAAAGTGGTCGTCATGTATGCAATTGACAATATTGTTGTTGCTCCACCATTGTCACTGTTGTCGTCGTTCTTCTGTTGATGAAATAGCAGTTGACTCCTTCAAGCTCCACCAGTAGACTTGACTCCTTGTTGGATACTTCCTTGACGTCGTGATGGCTAACTGGCAACTCCGTTGATGGCTCCAAAATCTAAGCAGGGGGTCAACGGGGAAAAGGGTGAGCAACACGAGCGTTACTCAGCAAGTTCAAATTATAGGCGATAAGGTGTTTTATGCACTAGCTACTGCCATGACCAACGGTCTTTGGCATAATGCAAGTTTTGGAAAATATTTTTAGGAAAGGGTCCATTTTATTTTCAGAAAACTATGCTCACAACCTCCACGGGTCTTTAGTCATCACTTGGGATGCCTTTCCCGCAGCGTTCTGTAGTTCCTTCCGGGAACACGGATGTGACAGCCACAATTTCTTGTTGTTGACTCTGCAGAGCTGCGTAACTTTACCCATGAGAGAAACTCAGCCTTGTTGCCTTTCCGAGCGGCCAAACTCGTCCATACTTCCATGGTATGGGGCCATGTGTGAGTCCAAAGCCAATCACCGCCCTCTCCGCACAACACATATCCGCCCATTTGTGGCGCGGCCGGTAACAAAGACCGCTATCCCGCCACCCCTCCCGAGCTTCTATTCCAATCACCCCGTCAGGTGGGAAGGTCACGCGCTCCCACGCTGTTGGCCGCCGCAACGGACACAACCAGGTAATAGCCTGCCGAGGATATGTGAACGAGAGAAGATACGGCTGACTTTTACCGTCCATAGCAGATATCATGGTAAACGCTTCAATACGGCGCAAGGATCACTGTGACATTGGTAATTAATCCTAGGTATATACTTTAACGTACAATGGAACCTCCACCACAACATCAATCCGTGGTTCCATTGCCAGCCAAACAATATATATATAGCAATTCACATCATTCGAAAATAGTTTTCTTTTTCAATGCAATGATAATAATACGTTTTTGAAAATAGTTTTTATAAAATAGTTCAATAAGGATATGCAAGAATGAACTTGCCTGTGATAGAAATGGCCGTTCAACTCTTCGGGATTCTAGGGTTTGCGGTAAAACCCCGAGTTCTGAAAATAGCAAAGTAATCCTGATAAGGACTACTGGAAACTCTATCAGCATGCAATTGTGCATATTCATGAGATGCATCGTCACCCCAAAATACCCAAGTTGCGGATTTAAAACTTTTCGAGTGTTTTGGAGTTTTTTAATTATTTAAAGAGTTTGACAACAATTTTCATGAGGAATAAATTTAAAGTGATTAAATTGAAATAGTTCAATATAATTGAACTTCAAGACTTTATTTTCCCATATTATCTTCCTTTAAGAGAATAGTTTTTGAAAAGAATTTCAAGTCATTTCCACTTAAGGATCCTTGAATTTTTCATCCACAAAAAGTTTTTCATAACTTCAAATAAAACTTACATAAAAATTCCTCATATTTTGTAGAGTATGTTGCATATTTTTAGTTGATTTTTGTGTATTTGGATTTGTTGTAAAAATTCATTTAAGTCTGAATATTTTTGATTTAGGATGAGTAACAAGATAGTCTTGGTATAGTTCAAATATTATTTTGAACTTAGTATTTATTTTCCCAGATTAATTTTCTTCAGAAAATAATTTTAAGAAATTATTCCAAAGAATAATCCACTTAAGGATCTTTGGATTTTTAATCAAAGAAATAATTTTCAAAAATTCCTGTTAGTATTTTATTCAAATAGCTTATTTTCTGCTAATATTTGTAGATAGTTTTAAAATATTTTTAGGAATTTATTTGAATTTTAAATTGAGTTTTGAAGTTTGGGAAATTTCATAATTTAATTTTTTTTACAAATAAGCCCCTGGTCCAACTTGGTTGAACCAAGTCAAAGACCTAGCTCGGGTCGGGTCAACCGACCGAGCCACTCTCTTCTCTCTCTCCCTCTCTCGTGCTTGAGGCCGTGCTCGACTCCTCTGGCCCCCGCGTCGCCCGCGCCATCGCCGCCTTGCTCCGGCCAACTCTGGCCACCTCCGCCGCCGTGGCGTGGGGCAAAACACTCCCCTCGCTCCGCTCTTCCACCTCACCGGAGCGATTTGTCCCTCTCTTCCTCTCGTGGCCGCGCACAACCCAATCCCCTAGGGTTAGGGTTTCGGTGCCGGCGCCGCTTCTCTCCTTCTTCTCCAGCGTGCTCGCCATGGCTGGTGAAAGAACGAGAATGTCGCCTAGAGGGGTGGGTGAATAGGCGTTTTAAAATAATTACGGTTTAGGCTTGAATAAATGCGGAATAAAACTAGCGTTTAATTTATCAAGCACAAAACCTAAACAAGCTAGGTTCACCTATGTGCACCAACAACTTATGCTAAGCAAGAACAACAACTAAGTGATAGCAATATAGATAACTTCAAGCTCGATGGCTATCACAAAGGTAAATGCATAAGTAAAGGTTTGGGTATAGAAGTAACCGCAAAGTGGACACGAGGAGATCTTTCCCGTAGTTCCTTCCCAATGGAAGTACGTCTACGTTGGAGGGGTGTGGAGCCTCCTAGGCACTCCAATAGCACCGATGTGCTCACCCTATTCTCCGTGAGCTTCACCCGTGAGGGATTGGCTCGTTCCACTATGAGGTCGACTTGAAGGCGTTGACCAAACCGATACACAAAGGTCGGGAACTCCACAATGAGTTGGAGCCTCCCAACAATGTCCCGGACCGCCTCGCAACAATTTGAGGCTTCCGAAACTCACAAAGGCCTCCTAGGGTTACAACTAACCCACGAGGCAACGAGAACCACAAAGAGTAATGAGCTTCTCAAACTTCACCTCCACGTATCACCGTGGAGAACTCAAACCGATGCACCTAATGCAATGGCAAGAACACAAGAAGTGCTCAAAGCAATTCACTCTCAAATCCCACCAAAGCAACTAATGCTATGGAGGAAGATGAGAGGAAGAGCAAGGAAGCAACAAATGAATCCCAAGATCTAGATCCAATATGCTCCCCTCACTTAGAGGAGAGATTGATTGGTGGAGATGTAGATCTAGATCTCCTCTCTTGTTTCCCTCAAGAATGAGCAAGAATCATTGGAGGGATTGAGAGAAAGCAAGCTTTTGAAGAACAACAATGGAGAGCAAAACTTGCAAGAAGGGTTGGGGAACCATTGGGGAAGAAGACCCCTTAAAAGGTTCCCCACGAATCCAACCGTTGGCTGCAGTTCTCGAGCCCAGCGGTAGTACCGCTGGGATAGGCAGTACTACCGCTGGGTTCTACAACGCAGCCTCGCGGCCAGTCAACGACTGACCAAACCTTCTCCGAACCCACGTCCCCGGTACCAGTTGGTACCGCCGGTGGTACCGCTGGCGGTACCGGAAGAGCGCTCTGAAAGACAAAACGGCGGTACCCACGACGGTACCCGCTGGCGGTACTACCGCCGACAGGCAAAACAACAAATTGAGCGAGCACCAAAACGACAATAACTTTTGCATGGAAGCTCCAAATTAGGTGAAACCAATTTTGTTGGAAAGGTAACGACAAGGAGAAGGCACACATGGGAAGGTGTGGAACTTTCCTCACGGATAAACCGATAATATTTCCAACACGAAAACGCAACAAGTTTTCCAAAGTAAAACCGTTTTCGAACAACTTGGTATTGTCATGACGAACACGACAAGCACCAAAACCTCACAAAGATAAAAGCCAAATAAGAACCAAGAAAGATGATGCCAAGTATGCAAAGGTTTGAGCTCTCTCCGAACGATACGATCAAGTTACTCATTCGAGAGCCCCTCTTGAAAGTGTGGCATCTATCCTATAATCCGGTCTCTCACTAACACCATGAGACCGGTAAAATAGAAACCCTATCAAGGTCATACCTTTGCCTTGCGCAATCCACTTGAGTTAGATGATGACGATCTTGATCATCTCAAGATGGATCACCTTTCTTGATTGCGCTCCGCTTGGTGAAGGCTTGTGAAATGCTCCCCCAACCATAATATGGGAGAGCCACTTTTAGGAACATCTTCACTTGGCCATTATCTTGATGACGACCACCGCTTGACGTCATCCGCCATGGGCTATATGGAATCTTCCTTTGATGCATGCCCATGGGAAGATACCTAACCCCACATAGATACTCCACACACATATATATGGGTTAGTTCACAAAGCTATATAGACAATTGCTTACCATACCATTGGATCACAAGATCCCACATGGTACAACATGTAGCTTTGTGTGTTGATCACTTGAATCCATCCTTTCCACTTAGCCTTGATCAACTTGTATCTTTTCTTCTTTCTTCACAAAGATGATGTCTTGAAGGTGAACATGAATATCCATGCCAATCATATTCTTCAAGACATGCTTGTAATATGCTCAACTCTACACATGACCATTCTTCATATAAACTCTTTAATAGGATCTTGGTCATCTTATAATCTTCTAGAGTCCAACACATGAACTCCAACATTTTCCTATGGACAAGATCTAAGGATATATCAAAGCAAACATTAGTCCATAAGGATTGTCATTAATTACCAAAATCACACATGGGGGCACCATGCTCTTTCAATCTCCCCCATTTTGGTAATTGATGACAATCCCTTTTACAAGGGTTTATATAATGAATTAAGCAGCCATGCAAAGGAATAAGCAAGGATGCATGAGCATGAAACGGCAAATGCTTAAGAACGAAACCAAAGCATAAAACAAAATCCCTTAAACCCTCTAAACTTCTCCCCCATTGGCAACCATTGCCGAAATGGGTGAAAAATATAGAAGGCCAATATAATAAGAGCTCCCCCATAACGTATGCATTTCTCAAGATATGAGTGAAATCAAATGCACATATTCAATGACGAATAGATGGGTGGAGATCAAACTATATTGAGGATCCAAAGATTGCAAAAGGAAATCAAATTGAAAGATACTTCGACAAAAGAAGTGTCCAATCAAAGGATCCGAAAAACCAATTGAACATAAGAAAATATTATGATAAGATAAACCAAGTGTTCTAAAAAAAATCAAGAGGGAACTCCCCAAGGTACGTGCACAATAAGGATTTGTATTGCAATATAGTGTGCACAACATGGAATCCTCACTCCCCCATAATCCTTTGAAACACAAAACATGTGCAAGAGAGAATGTAAATAAAACAAGGCATAATACTTGCAACAAAACATATGGTTGAGCATCAAATAGAAGACCGACCAAATATCCAAAAGCGAGAACATTTAAAAGATTTTGACTCAACCAAATGATGTGTGTGACATAGCAAAGCCCTTTTATAAGAGTACATCATAGGTGAGCATTAAGCATCACCATAGTCTCAAAAGAATGATAAGCAAGGAGCAAAGCATGTCATTTCAACACACACAACCAACAAAAATGAGTGCACAAGATCCAATAAAATAGGGCAAGCACTCAAGGCAAATATTTTCCGGAGCCACCAAAAGATCCATAAAACATAAAAGAGGTGGACACCAAGGAAATAGGATATCAATTTGCGATGTAACATTTCTCATGTGTATAGATTTCTAAGTAGATAACAATCATATGATATACATCCACAAAGAAACATGTACACACAAAATAGTTACTAAAGAGAAGAGCATGATACCCAAGAGGAAGTCATATATACACCATTAAGATCTTTGCTTAAAAGCATAGCACATAGCTCAAATTTATCTTAAAGGATGTAAATAGACTTCCAACACAAACGCATCAAAGGCATCACAAATATCCACAAGGGAGTGATAGTTGGGATGCTTTGAGAAAGGAAACAAGTATCGCAAGGAACAAAAGAAATCATGCCAAGAGGCAACCTACAAAAGGTTGAATGCAAGAAATGTATGCATGAGGTAGATACTTGTTACCGAGATGGCATTGGTGATTGTCGAGTTATTGGTAACGGGGCCTCGGTATGAGGAGCCATGTACCTTGGGTAGAAGGTGGGGGAGAACGTAGAGGATTCCGGTGACGGGATCGTACACAGAGTTTTTACCCAGCTTCGGACCTCACGGCGGTGGCGAGATCCTACTGCTGCTATAATTCACTAAGGGAATAAGTGTACAGGTTACAATGCGAGTTGTAGAGCGTGTCTGTTTGCTCGTACGTGTGTATGTAACCCTAAAGCTACCAGGAGGCCGGCTTATAAAGGCGCCGTGCCTTCTCTTACAAGGAAAGGCAAACCGTCTTAGATGCAGAGACCTAAACTACTACGGCCTATGACCTAACTTGCTCTCCAAGGCGGACACGGACAGGCCTTCGTCTTTGGTCTTCTCTAAGCCGGCTTTGGGCTTCCCTTGCGCTTCAGCCCACCAGGCCACCAGATAAAGCCGGCTGGCTTTATCACTTTGGAGTCCACTACGCTGGGCTGGATAAGACAGCACCGTGGCTAGCATACCTATTCGGCATATCCTCCACAGTAGTCCCCGGAAAGGTTTAGGCTCTCCAGCTTTCGCCTTTGCTGCTGCAGAGCTTGAAGCTATCCAAAGAATCCAAGAATCTCATGACGAATTCCGGCTTTTGCTGAAAGCCGAACTTGAATGCTTGCAGAGCATAATTAAGACGGCAGAAACGGTCACATTGTCAGAAAGATTCCGGCAATGTCACGTCCCATCATGACGTCAGCGATCGTCAGTCCACGACAGTTTGAACCAACAGTCACCTGTGATGATTGCGTTTCTCCCGCGCGCGATTTGCGAGGCGTCGTGGAGAAGAAACCCACGATGACAACGGTTCGAACGGACGCGTGGCGAAAATTGCGCCACTCTCCTGACCGTTGCACGAATCGCGGAGCAGCCCATTTATAAGGGCTTCCCTTAACTTTTGGATCTGACCGGTCCATTCCTTCTCGCACCTCCCATTCCTTCTTCTTCCTCTTGCCACCGCAATCCCCAGCAGCCAAGAATCGTTGCGCCATGGCCTCTTTGCCATCCAAGACCACGGCGGCGGAAGGATCGAGCAGCGCTGCCGGTGCGTCGACACCCGCAGCGAGCACGAACACCGAGGCTGCTCCTACGGCGACGGCCACTACCTCGAGCACTCCGTCTGCCGCGACGGCGGAGGCAGCGCCATCTGGATCAGTGCCACCTGCGGGATCTGAAGAAGATCTCCTGCAGGCATCGGACGAGAGCGACACGGCCGATGCCGAGGAAGAAGCCGAGGAGACCTCCTCGCGCCATTGGGCCACTTCCACCATCACCGACGCCGATCTCGTGGAGCTCGAGCGCGAGGGGATTATTCCTCCGCGGACAGTGTGCCACTGGAGATCAGCAGAAGGCCACCACGTTCCTGCCCCGGACGGCGACGAGCGCATCATCCTGGTATCTCATCTTCTACGTGGCCTCTCTCTGCCTCCTTCTGAGTTCTTCGTGTCCGTGCTAGATTACTACGGCCTCCAACCCCACAACTTAGGCCCCAATAGCATTCTGTATCTCGCCGGCTTCCAAGCTTTATTTGAAGGGTATCTAGGCATAGCACCTAGCTTAGAATTCTTCAAGTATTGCTTTCACTGCAAACGCCAAACAGAAGACAAAGAACTGCTCGTCGTAGGGACAGTTAGTCTTAACTTGCGCAAAGATAGAAGCTGGTACCCAAAGGCGCCCAAGATAGACTCTGTGAAGGGTTGGACTGGCACGTTCTTTTATTGCAAAGACGTCGCGCCAGCAGACAAGACCATAGGGATTCCGGCTTTCACCAACTCTGTTGCTCAGTCACGAGCTAGTTGGGATGAAAAGCCGTTGAAGGTTCTACCAACAGATCTCCGTCTTATGCAAAGGCGGATTGAATTTTTGACAAAGCGTGCTGTGCCCAAGCTTACGGGCACAGACACTATTATCTGCTGGATGAAGAGGCGAATTCAGCCACTTCGTCAAAACCCCACGCTGATGTGCAAGTATAGCAACAATAAGAAGGACAAGCTTCGCACCACCGAGAATGACCTGACGCAGGACGCCTTCTTGATACGCTTCAAGAAGATTGCTAAGGAGAGGAAGCAATACGCTGAATCTCGTCCCATGTACACTGCGTCTTTGCCGGCTCCTGAAGTAAGCTTTCCGCCTTTTACTTGCATAGGTACTATACTTTGCCAGCTTTGTTATTCACACTTTGTTTCCATCTTTCTTCAGTTATCTTCTCTGCCGGAGAGCGAGCTTGTTCCACTGTTTCGCGTTCCAGAGCCTGCCCGCGCCGAGTCTCAGTCTCGCAAGCGCAGGGCTCCAACTGCGAGGGGATCCTCCTCCGCTGCAGAGAGCAAGAAGAAGAAGAAAACTGCCGCCGCCATTCCTGAAGACGCCGTCGTTCACGATGTGATTGACGATGAAGATCTTTCCTTCCACGTTCCCCAGCAACGGTAAGGCGAACCAGTTCCTGAACATTTCACGTTGTGACCATTGTTCATCGCTTGCTATGTTATAGCCTTATACTGTTGTTACTTTCATCGCAGAGTCAAGCCGGCTGGCAAACTTAAGGCGAAGGCGGTTGCATCCCGCCCCAAGCCTCCACAGCCCGCCCATGTTGAACCCCCAACCACCCCCGTCGTGCCGCCTCCTGCTCCTGCCCCTGTGGCCTCCCAAGAAGAACAGCATGAAGTGGAAGTTACAGAGCCTTCCGCTCAGCTTCTGCCAGAGAACTTGGCCAGGGCCCAGGCAGCCGGAAAGGCGGCTGTTTTATCAGACGAGAAGATGGCTGAAGCTCCGGCTTATGATGCCATAAAGAACATGGTAAAGACCGAGCTGTTTGACGATGAAGGCTACCTCCTGCCTTCCATCGCAGCTCTCCTTGCTGACAAGAAGGAAACAGAACAGGGCAGCTCATCTATCAGGCCTGTTGGCCAAACCTTGACCATCCTCAACTTAGAGGATAACTGCGACGAGCTGTACGTCACCATGAAAGAGAGCTACAAGGCTCTGAAGAAAATGATGAAGGTAAATGATCTTTCGCCTTATAACTGCTTCCCCAGTCCCCAAGCATTAAGTTGTGCTAAATGTGTATTTAGACAACATGATGGTTTTCTGTGATAGCTTTGTAATAGATGGATTATTTCCTTCCAGTCCCCAAGACTATTCCTTGCCTTTAATTATGCTTTCCCTTTCTAAACACATATTGTTTCAGCAGAGTAGCGAACGTCTTACTTCAGAACTTTGGCAATCACTGGTTAACCAGAGGCAGGTGCTGAAGAGGGTAGAAGCCGAAAATCGTGCCAATAAAGGTGAGCACTGTTGTTTTGGCAGCTTTCCTTGTTTTGCGTCTTTGTGCTAAACTCATAATCTTTTTATATGTTTGCAGAGATTGTTGCGAAGGCGAAGAAAATCGTCGATGAAACTGGCGACATAGAGATTGTTCGCCGCGAAAACACTGCGCTCTTCAAACAGCTTGAGGAAAATCGCCTTACCGCCGAGCGCAACCAAAAAGCAATTGAGGAAAGCGCGGCTGCTGAACAGGAAAGACTGAAAAAAGAGCTGGCTGATACGCAAAAGGCCTTGAAGGAAGCGAAAGAGGCGGCAGAGACGCAAGCCAAAGCCAATGCTGATTGCATTGGGGACCTACATTCCCAGCTGGAACGCCGCCTTGATGAAGCTTTGGCCGTGGACGAGAAATTTCTGAGTAAGCCAGACACCTTGTTCTTTTCGTCTTTTGAATTTTTCGTCTTTTATGTAAGCTGAAAATTTGCATGTATTTTTCAGTTCCTTTGGGCTTTGGGGAAAAGCTGACAGCTGACACCCGGCTTGACCTCCTGCTGGAATGCGGGGAGATGGTCACGAAGATGTATTCTTCGGCTTTGGCACTGACACTTGATATCTTCCCCAAGCTTAAAGGTAAAATCAAAGGATTTGTTGATCTTTTGCCATCTTTCGAAGCTTGTCACGCGGAGATGGTTGAACGTCTCTGATCAGCTGCCAGAGGCGGATGCAAAATTGCTCTTGGGCTAGCAAAGGCTCATCACCCAGAAATTAATCTCTGGCGGGTGACAAAGTGCATGCCCATCAAAGACGGTAATGGCAAGAAGGTTGTGCCTAGTGCCATTTATTCGGCTGTTAGTGGGTTTGCCACCCATGTTGCTGACATGGTCCCAATAGACACCTTTTTTGAGCGAAGGGAGATGCCACCTCGCCCTGAAGATATGTCCAGTGATGAAGCCTCCGAGCAAACATGCATGGGTGACTCCGAAGAGATGGAGGAAGAGGGTGGAGATGACGGCTCTGACAACGAAGCCGAAACTGCTGCACACCAGTCCTCAGCCCAGTCCCCTGCATAAGGAAGAAAATTTGTATTAATGTTGTCTTTGTGAAGGCACAAAAACTTTATTCATAGCTGGTTGTTTTGTAAAGGCAGTGGCCTTAAGTTTGAACAAGTTTGTCATGTAAAACAGCAGATGTAATATTTTGTAAGCTTTTGCTGTGACTATGTTCCTTATCCGTCTTTAAGTTGTCTGGCTTATGTGTTTTAGCCTTTTCGTATGTTAGCAAAACCCAAAGGCGGAAAACACTTTGCTGGGCAACAGGGTCAGTGACCAGACTGTTTAAACACAGAACCCGTGCCGCCTTTCGGTGCATAGAACATCTACTAATGCAAGCCAACACATATGCGATCAGATAAATACTCTTAGACGGACGCAAAAAGGTTTTGTAAAGCCGAAAGGCGAAATTATCACGCTAGCACCCAAAGCACTTTGCAAATTCGGGTTGACATTGACAATTTTGGAACTATATGATCATTGGGAAATAAAAGACGGCGGAAACTATTTGCACAATATATAACTGAACCAAAGACTTTTATTTCATGAACATATATGATGTTTACAATAGAATTGCTAAGTGTAAAAAGG
The DNA here is from genome assembly GCA_947311845.1 of Poa pratensis. Taxonomy (NCBI): domain Eukaryota; kingdom Viridiplantae; phylum Streptophyta; class Magnoliopsida; order Poales; family Poaceae; genus Poa; species Poa pratensis. The sequence continues at coordinate 97,437,993 of CAMZMU010000085.1, forward strand.
ACGTAGCTGCTCAATGTTCCAAGGACGCTTTGTCTCTTTGAGCTCTGCTTCTTCGTTCCTTTTCCTTTTGCGGCCTCGTTTCGTCAGGTCCACAAGATAATATGCCCCGTTCTTGAGCGCTTTGCTGATAACGAAGGGTCCCTCCCATGTTGGGGCTAATTTGTGCTCCTTTTGCTGAACAAGGCGAAGCACCATATCTCCTTCTCGAAAAGACCTGTGCCTTACCCTTCTACTATGATAGCGTCGCATGTCTTGCTGGTAGATGGCTGATCTTTGGAGTGCAATCTCCCTTTCTTCTTCGAGAAGGTCTAAGCCGTCCTGTCTGGCTTCTTCTGCGTCTGCTTCGACGTAGGCTGCAACACGTGGTGTGTCATGTAGAACATCTGTTGGTAAGACGGCTTCGGCACCATAAATCAGAAAAAATGGGGTGTATCCTGTAGATCTGTTAGGTGTTGTTCTTATACTCCATAAAACAGCAGGCAATTCCTCTACCCATGCTCCTGCGGCTCGATGCAATGGTACCTCGAGCCTTGGTTTAATGCCTTGCAAAACGATGCCATTCATCCGCTCAACCTGTCCATTAGATTGTGGGTGTGCCACGGACGCTCAGTCAAGGCGAATTCCAACATCTTCGCAATATCTGGCCAATTCTCCAACAGCGAAATTTGTTCCATTATCTGTAATAATGCTGTGGGGGACGCCGAACCTTGTTATAATATCAATAACAAACTTGGTGGCTGTTGCCCCATCCACCTTTGCTACCGGCTTTGCCTCTACCCATTTTGTGTATTTATCCACTGCAACGAGGAGATGGGTAAGGCTGCCTCTAGCTGTCCTGAATGGACCAACCATATCCAGTCCCCAGACCGCAAACGGCCACGTGATTGGTATGGTTCTTAGTTCTTGAGCTGGCATCTTGGGTTGCCTTGCATATTTCTGGCATCCAACGCACGTTTTGACGATTTCATCAGCGTCTTGCTTGGCTGTCAACCAATAGAATCCATGTCTAAACGCCTTGGATACGATAGCTTTGGCAGAGGCGTGGTGGCCGCAACACCCAGAATGGATCTCATTAAGGATATCAACTCCTTCGGCTTGCGAGACACATCTCTGATACACGCCTGTAGTGCTTCTCTTGTATAACTCACCGTTAATGACGGTGTACGCCTTTGCTCTGCGCACCACCTGCCGCCTTAGCACTTCGTCTTTGGGCAACTCTTGATCCACCAAGAACTTGATGTAAGGGAGGGTCCAATCTGGGAGCGTTGCGAAGACAGACACAGATTTTACCGCCTTTGGGTTATCTAGGTCGCCGCCTTTGATTGATGGCTCATAGAGGTGCTCTAAGAAGATATCTGACGGGACTTTTGACCTTTTGGATCCCATCTATTATATAATTAAAACACAGGATAACCAATGGTGAAGATTTGTCACCCTAATTATTGCAGATCTCAACGGTTCAGATCTTTGGACTAGACAATGAAGGAACTCCACGTGGGATGCTGAGATTGTAAATCGATAGTGAACCGTACGCAATACAAATACTAATTCGTGCAGCCTAAAAGGGAAAGTAATAAATTGGTACAGCTTTTGTCTCGCAGATGGATGCACGATTGGGAAGTACAAATAGAGAACGTACTCTATAAAAACACCGCATGTTGATGATGAAAAGAGAACGTGTGATCAAATCAAATTAGGCATCAGTGACGGCCCGTCGTAGCATCGTCTTCTCTGTCCAAATCATTAGAAGGCATGGGCGTTTTGTTCGTCATCAAAGTACCCTCTCTACAAGGACATCGCAGAGAAGGTGCGATCGATTCCTGTCCGGGTAATCTTGCTCGCTCGCAAAAGGCAAGGCCGGGCGACCGGCCGGCGGCCTCGCTCCGCCACATCCTGAACTAGGCAGCACTCCACACACGGAATCGTTTTGTTTCTCATCTAGCATGCCAGGAGCAGGTGCGCTTAATCTGGAGGCAATCTTGCTAGCATCAACAAAAAGCAAGATCGGACAGCCGGCCGGCGGCATCGCTCGACCAATCCAAAATCGGTCAGCCCTTCACGCTAAGGCTAGATCATGGTGGCTATCAGGATCTGCGTGGCCGCAAGACAAGAACATGACATCTAAATCGAACAGATTGGTTGGAGAACAAGAGCTGGAGACAACGAGTTCGGGGGCACAGTTGTTAGTGAGCAACCACCATGCTGTACTTAATAGAGCTGAAAAATTGATCATCCAGTTGTTGCATGATGCAAGGATCGATACTGAGATAATAAGATCATAGAAGTGGACATGTTATGGTGCCCCGTTCGTGAGAATAATTGCTACAGTCTTTTTTTCCAGGGAGGAACACGTATCCACTACTGAATTTATATTGCTTATTATTATTTGTTCCTCCCGGTTCCTATGGTGCTGCGTTCTTGGCAAAAAAAATGGTCTGATCTATCGATTCTGTAATTTTGGTGAGTGTAAACTGAATGGATGTTATTTTTAAATAAATCCACCACTGCTGCCATTAAATTTTCTAATGACCGTACTTTTGCTCAGGTGAATCCTTGATTAAAGATTGGTTCATAAAATTGCTGATGTTTACGCTTATCGCCTACTAAAGCTTATAGCCATGGTTCATGTAAGACATTACAACCTTTGTTGGCATTCTTTATTTGTTCTTTATTTTTGCAGGTGTCATGCACTTAGATAATGCTTGGTGGAATAATAGGATTTTAGTAAATTACTTTGGGAGAAATTCAGGTATCATTTCCTTCTTGCATATTTATTCCTATTTCCTTAAAACAGTACTTCTGATGTTCGTATGTCTGCAGTGAAACAATAATATGTGGGTTTATTGGTACTGATCTCTCATGTAAAAATACGATAAAGGATCAGAGTCAGGAAATGTAGAGAAATTTTTTCCGCCGTGATTATTTGGTGCATGTCTTTGATTTCGTCTTTTGTTTTGCAGGGAGGATGTCTTTGATTCAAACAAGCCGTTTCTGTTCGACATATTATTGGCAGCGACCTCTTCAACCGCACAACACAAGGAATTCTAGCCTATAGGTTTTACAAGATGGAGAAATATAAGTCTACAATTTATGGACCAGTGTCGCTGCCAGGGTCGCCTACAATTCCTCAGCATAAAACCTCCAATGTGCTCGAGAAGGCGTGGATTGCAACATCACGATGACGAATTCGACGGCAGGGATCTCACGATAACAAGCTTGACAAGCATACAAGGAACCATGAGTCTACGATGGCCCCAGCATAAAACCTCCAATGACTCGAGGAGCGAGACAACGAGTCTCCATGTGGACATTGTTCTGGCGAGAAGTAACATGGTTGGAAAGCCATGGACAATTTGGGATGCCGATAGAAATCATTGTTTGACTGCAATGCAACAATTCGAATCGAATAGGATTCTCCTCATGCATTTGCAACCACGTGATTGCATGGTGACGGTAGGCGCACACATGCTGGACGTTTTCCAGGTAAGTCAGCCCATACTTGGAACGATCTATCTATCTCAAATGAAAATCGAACTTGCTAACTTACCTTTGTTCCACATTTGGAATTTCACATAGAGAGTATACTTCCTTATCCACCGTTACTGTTTAAAACTGATTAATCTACCCCCATTATAATCTTGAATCACTATTAGCGGTGCACATATTCCATCGTAATATGAATACATCTACATGCAAAAGTATATTTTTTAAGATAAAGATGCAAAAGTATATAGGCCATTATTTTAACTTTTACTGGTGGGATCTGAAATTCTAATGCAAGTGATATGTACGTTTAAGGTCTGAGGCCGTGAAGAACTCAAACTGCAAACACACATCAGTTCGGTTCATGCATGCAGGGAGTTAAAAAAAGGGAAAGGTACACTTTGTACTGTTAAATGTAATGGAAGACCAAAACATGCCGCCAGATAGGTGCATGCATGTTAACAGGAAACAAGTGCATGCATGAACTGACGTCTAAGTACATGCTAAGGGAAAAGGAACGAAGAGGAAAATAGGATGGACTGGATCGTTTTTAAGGTACTCCACCACCAAACGGTTCACTAATCACTATGAAGATGTAGTTTGGTCAATCTGGGAAAAAATTATAATACAAGACAAATTTAGCCGACCAAATGTGTAGGTCATTGTGCGAAAAGATAACCCATTGGTGGGTATAAGCATGCAACAGTTGTATCAATATGCATGAATTTCTAGGAGAGTTGGTGTGTGTTTTAGCAATCTTAGATTAGTAAACAGATATAAATACAGTACATTGGATGGACAAATAACTTACGTGACTGCAGTAAGCTGAACATAGAGAAAAGAAAATAGAAATGGCATATAACCGATAGAAAAATGGGTTGTTAAAATTTTTCTATGATGGCAAGAGGATGACACTACAAGTTAATTTTCAAGAGATTAATGTATGGATCTAATTGTTGAATGATTGTATAAGAAAATTTTTGATAGAAATAAACCAAATGCACAAGGGGAGTGGAGTGGTGAACACTAAATATTAGTATGATCTTTGTGTTCTGCATAACAAGCGACTGGTCATAATGCGTTCATTGTTCTACACCATGTACCAAGGACTAGCACGATGACTATTTTATCTCACATATGAAGGACTTGACAAAAAACTAGGTTACTCAAGTATTTTAATAGTGAATTTCTACTGCAAGTATTTTAATGTTGAATTTCTACTGATGCTTTTTATGTTGAATTTCTATTGCTTGCCTTTTTTATGTGTTTTCAGTGGGTATCTAAAATTTTAGATGGACACGAAATATGACATATAAATATATATAATCACACAACCATCATATATGATAAATCTAGCCGCGCAAATGCGCGGGTCACCCAGCTAGTTCTTGCTAAGGCATCAGCTGCTTCGTTTTTGTCTCTCTTGACGTGCTTCACCTCAAATCCTTGAAAGGCCCTTCCAAATTCGTCTATCGTGCGCCGATATTCTGCCATTGTTGGACTTTTGGCATCCCATGTACCATCCAGCTGTTGAACTACCAAGTCAGAATCACCATAGCACAGTAGCCTTGTGACTCCTAGGTCTTTGGCGATATGCATGCCGTGCATAAGTGCCTCATATTCAGCCACATTATTGGCGGCGTTGAAGTGTATTTGCAGAACGTAACACATGGTGTCGCCTTTGGGTGATTTCAGCACTACCCCTGCCCCAGATCCATCAAGCATTTTAGAGCCGTCAAAGTGCATGACCCAATACTCTTCATCAGGAAGAGGCAAGTCATTCATCGCTTCTGTCCAATCCGCTATAAAATCAGCTAAAGATTGAGATTTGACTCTAGTAAGCAATCACGATCATCATAGCTTGGCTCTAGTAAGCACATGGTGAGAGCACCTTCCTTATGAATGAGACAAGGCATCCAATGCATCTCCGAAGTTCCTAAAACACAATTCAAGTACAAAAAGGTCCCCAAACGTATTGGGTCCGAAGTAGTTAGGAAACTACAATATATTGGACAAAACTCCACATGAATATGTGCATATGGATATGAAATTGAATTTCATGCACATCTTAGCCGATTTAGGATTCGGTGGAGTTTACCCGATATATTGGATCAAAGAAAGTAAAACATGCCATAATAAATACATGAAGTAAATATGCATGTCAAGACCTTCAAGAACCAAAAGAAGACACGATTTGGACAAAATACAAAGAATACTAAGAAGGCACACCAAAGTGTGACAGGCAAGAGAATTGTCCAAATTATATCGAATCTCAAATCAACACATGAATGAGAAAGATACCAAGAGAAGAGATACCAAATGAAAGATATAACAAGGAATGAGATAACAAGCTCCCAAAGAGAGAAAGATTCCAACAAATAGATCAAACCCTCTACACTTTCTATGATGGCACAAAGTACCAAGACAAAAAGGTTTGTCTTTCCACGAGACATGTCATCGGGCTCAAACACCAATTTAATATGGATCAAGTAGCAATTGAACACAAATAATGTTCTAAAAACATATATGATAGCTCCCCCAAGATTTATGCATTATTTAAGATCTTGCAATGGAATGCAAAATGCACACAAATGGGATCATCACTCTCCATATATGTTATTCAAACACTAGTCATGTTCAAGAAAATCAATAAGATCCAATACCAATTTAAAAGATGGTGTTCTACTCAAAATAGGATAGCTCCCCCAAGAATAGTGCATTATCTTTGAAGTGTGACTTTGAATGTAAATGCACAAGAATGGGATCACGGCTTTTCTTATTTTAAGAAAAACACAAAACAACATGAGTAGAGCAAGAGGAACCAAAGGTCAAGGAAGACAAAAGAAAGTTTGATCAAAACTAATCCTTGGCAATAAATAAGGCAATTAAGAGCAAGGACCAATTAAAATATGATCGATATACTTTACCACAAATAAGATTATCACTTGTAAAGACAAGTAATGTAGAGAGATAATTCTGGGTGGTAAATGACAAAGATATTCGAGATCATATTCTCAAAGCAAGAGCGAATAGGCAAATATGGAACTTGTTTGAGAAACATGCCACATAGGAACAAGATAATTTACAATATCAATTCTAAGTGGAAAAACCTCACATGTTCACATTCTATAGGTTTGTAATATGCACAAAGCTTATTACTCCCCCATAATGTGATAATCCATTTGTTTTAAACAAGAGGCAAACAAAGACCAAACAGAGATAGTTAATGGACATTTAGAATTCGAATTTCTCATGAGCATGACGTACCACATAGAGACTAGATAATTTTGATATATCAACACTAAGTGGTATTCCTCATGTATACACATTTTTAGGATTGTGACGTGCCGAAAAGCATATCACTCCCCCAAAATGGGAAAATCCATTAATCTCTCAAAAGAGCCAATTAAGATAAAAACAAGAAGCAATAGAGGCTCAACACAAACACACACAACCATGATGTGCAAACCAACATACACACAGTAGATTACTCAAGATAGGTAAGTGGTAGGCACATCATAGTCAAACACATGCAAGGTACTAAACCAAACACATGCAAGGGGCAAACAACTTTCAATGTATATATAATATAAATACACGTTACCGCAAGGAGGCACGTTGGATATAAGATAGAGATATGAAAATCCAAATGACTTGGCTTGGGAAAAATGATTGATAAAGATCACTTAATTCTTCATAATGTAGCCAAGTCTCTGACGCCCTCCATCAACACCTATTGATCAAGTTTTAGCTTGTTGGTCCCCAACCAAGTTGGGTCCTAAGAGGTTAGTCACAATAGGCTTGGCCACCCAAATGGTTCTTTTCTTGACACCACTTTGAGTACCAACAAATTTGGCAAACACATTGCCAACCTTATCCTTCTCAAGAGAGTAAACATCATCAATTATGATTGGGTTGGATAAGGTACCGTTAGTGCATGAAGAGGCAAGATGACCCTTCTCGCGACATAGATAGCAACATCCACTTCCACCTTTCTTCTTAGTTGATTTCTCAACTTGAGAAGCTTTAGCTTGATTCTCCTTGGGAAGTGGCCTTTCTTCAACGTTGGAAACTTGAGTATGAACTTGAGGCCGCTTCCCTTGTTGCTTCTCACTTAAATGCTTCTTCTTCATTGGGCAAGATCTCACATGATGCCCATCAATCTTGCACTTGAAGCAAACAATCTTGGCCGAATCTTTTACTTGTTCTAGGCCCTTCTTCTTGATGGTCTTGTGCTTCTTCTTGATGTTGGACTTCTTCTTAACATCGGAGTTGAATCCAAGTCCACTCTTGTCATTGGGGATTTTTGCACACTCAACATATTGTCAAGTGCCGACTTCCCAACATGACGCTTTTCCAAGTCTTTCTTCAAAGAAGTGACTTGCGCCTTGAGCTCTTTGATTTCCTCTACATGGTTAGTTTCAACACAAGCACTAGAGGAAGTAGATGCTTCATTGTTAGAGCAACAAGGCATGTAAAGCAATTCATCACAAGATGTAGAAATGTCATGAGTGGATGAACTACTAGGACTAGCACATGGCAATATAAAATTTCGAGTAGAAGTTGTGCCATTGTCCACATGAGGCTCACAAGATGTTACCTTAGTTGAAGTAGCCTCATGAGCTAACTTTAGCCGATCATGGGAGACTAGAAGATCATTATGAGAGCCCGAGAGCTTTTCATGACTTTCTTCCAATTTCCTATAATTGCTTGTTAGCAACTCAAGTTGAGCCCTTAGCTCAACATTCTCCTTTAATATGGATGCTTCACAATAAGTAGAGTTAGTAGCACAAGCATCATCATTTTTAGATTTGAGGACATTAGAAAGAGCAAGAGATCTTCTCTTAATTTAGAAAAGTCTAAACTATAAGATTCCTCAAGACTACAAAGTTTTTCCTCAAGGATCCTTCTACGCTCTTGCTCTTCATTAAGAGCAATAGAAAGATCCCCGATCTCATTGGTGTAGTCTTGCTCACGACCTTCCATTTCCACAATGGTGTCCTCATGCTCATAAATAAGTTTATTAACCTCAATAGCATTAGCCATGATTTCAATGAAATTAGAGCGAGCATTTTTATTTTTACTCAAAGCAAGAAAGACAATTTCACCTTTCTTATTTAGAGAATCAACAATATCATTCTCTTCTTTATTAACATCATCATCATCATTGGATTTAATGGGATGCAAAGTAGGAAATACCTTTGAGTCCTTAGCCATAAGGCAAAGGATGGTTGATGAAGATGAAACATTACTTGAGGCACCACTCAAGTACACATCTTGTTCCATAGGAAGTTGGGTTTCCTCTACAATGTTAGTGACCAAAGGAATAGAGGAAGCACACGCATTTGAAGTATGGCAACAAGAAAAAGCAAGCATATCATCATGAGATTTAGACAAACAATTTCCACATGATATGCAAGGACTATCAACACAAGCATGTAAAGCATGTATGGTGCTAGATGTGTTTAAGTCCAAAGGTAGATCATTGCAACAATGTTGAGGCAAAGAATCATCAATAGTAAGTTTACTATCATTGTTGCAAAGTCTAGCACTACTCACCATCTCATTAGGTTGTGGCTTACCACATGTTGGTGATGTAGAGGAAGTTGAGAACTCATCACGCCCGGAAGTGGAGGGAGAACAATCATCCTCAATAATATTGGACACATCATATTTGTCTTGAAGCTTTGTCCATAAATCATGAGCATTCCGAAAAGGCATGATTGACTCAAGAACTACATTGCTCAAAACACCAACAATAGCATGAGATACTAGAGAATTGAGATAAGAGTTTTCCTCATCCTCTAAAGATAGCTTTTGGAGATCCTTTGGAGGAGGAAAATCCATATCTACAATTCTCTCCATTTTTGGACCATACACCCGAAAAAGATTAAGCATGCGAATTTTCCAAACATCATAATTTGTGCCATCGAATATGAAAGTGGGATCATTTGCTAAGTCTCTAAACGACATCTTTACTCTCAAGGCGGTGAAGCCTAATAAAAGAGAGCCTGGCTCTGATACCAATTGAAAGAACGAGAATGTCGCCTAGAGGGGGGGTGAATAGGCGTTTTAAAATAATTACGGTTTAGGCTTGAATAAATGCGGAATAAAACTAGCGTTTAATTTATCAAGCACAAAACCTAAACAAGCTAGGTTCACCTATGTGCACCAACAACTTATGCTAAGCAAGAACAACAACTAAGTGATAGCAATATAGATAACTTCAAGCTCGATGGCTATCACAAAGGTAAATGCATAAGTAAAGGTTTGGGTATAGAAGTAACCGCAAAGTGGACACGAGGAGATGTTTCCCGTAGTTCCTTCCCAATTGAAGTACGTCTACGTTGGAGGGGTGTGGAGCCTCCTAGGCACTCCAATAGCACCGATGTGCTCAACCTATTCTCCGTGAGCTTCACCCGTGAGGGATTGGCTCGTTTCACTATGAGGTCAACTTGAAGGCGTTGACCAAACCGATACACAAAGGTCGGGGAACTCCACAATGAGTTGGAGCCTCCCAACAATGTCCCGGACCGCCTCGCAACAAGTTGAGGCTTCCGAAACTCACAAAGGCCTCCTAGGGTTACAACTAACCCACGAGGCAACGAGAACCACAAAGAGTAATGAGCTTCTCAAACTTCACCTCCACGTATCACCGTGGAGAACTCAAACCGATGCACCTAATGCAATGGCAAGAACACAAGAAGTGCTCAAAGCAATTCACTCTCAAATCCCACCAAAGCAACTAATGCTATGGAGGAAGATGAGAGGAAGAGCAAGGAAGCAACAAATGAATCCCAAGATCTAGATCCAATATGCTCCCCTCACTTAGAGGAGAGATTGATTGGTGGAGATGTGGATCTAGATCTCCTCTCTTGTTTCCCTCAAGAATGAGCAAGAATCATTGGAGGGATTGAGAGAAAGCAAGCTTTTGAAGAACAACAATGGAGAGCAAAACTTGCAAGAAGGGTTGGGGAACCATTGGGGAAGAAGACCCCTTAAAAAGGTTCCCCACGAATCCAACCGTTGGCTGCAGTTCTCGAGCCCAGCGGTAGTACCGCTGGGATAGGCAGTACTACCGCTGGGTTCTACAACGCAGCCTCGCGGCCAGTCAACGACTGACCAAACCTTCTCCGAACCCACGTCCCCGGTACCAGTTGGTACCGCCGGTGGTACCGCTGGCGGTACCGGAAGAGCGCTCTGAAAGACAAAACGGCGGTACCCACGGCGGTACCCGCTGGCGGTACTACCGCCTGTTCCAGCGGTACTACCACCGACAGGCAAAACAGCAAATTGAGCGAGCACCAAAACGACAATAACTTTTGCATGGAAGCTCCAAATTAGGTGAAACCAATTTTGTTGGAAAGGTAACGACAAGGAGAAGGCACACATGGGAAGGTGTGGAACTTTCCTCACGGATAAACCGATAATATTTCCAACACGAAAACGCAACAAGTTTTCCAAAGTAAAACCGTTTTCGAACAACTTGGTATTGTCATGACGAACACGACAAGCACCAAAACCTCACAAAGATAAAAGCCAAATAAGAACCAAGAAAGATGATGCCAAGTATGCAAAGGTTTGAGCTCTCTCCGAACGATACGATCAAGTTAGTCATTCGAGAGCCCCTCTTGAAAGTGTGGCATCTATCCTATAATCCGGTCTCTCACTAACACCATGAGACCGGTAAAATATAAACCCTATCAAGGTCATACCTTTGCCTTGCGCAATCCACTTGAGTTAGATGATGATGATCTTGATCATCTCAAGATGGATCACCTTTCTTGATTGCGCTCTGCTTGGTGAAGGCTTGTGAAATGCTCCCCAACCATAATATGGGAGAGCCACTTTTAGGAACATCTTCACTTGGCCATTATCTTGATGACGACCACCGCTTGACGTCATCCGCCATGGGCTATATGGAATCTTCCTTTGATGCATGCCCATGGGAAGATACCTAACCCCACATAGATACTCCACACACATATATATGGGTTAGTTCACAAAGCTATATAGACAATTGCTTACCATACCATTGGATCACAAGATCCCAGATGGTACAACATGTAGCTTTGTGTGTTGATCACTTGAATCCATCCTTTCCACTTAGCCTTGATCAACTTGTATCTTTTCTTCTTTCTTCACAAAGATGATGTCTTGAAGGTGAACATGAATATCCATGCCAATCATATTCTTCAAGACATGCTTGTAATATTGATGGGGGGATGATAACCCGGTAGGCCCATGAAGAGGGAAGCATGACCCGCCAGGCAGGAGGCCCGGCCAGGCCAGCTAACCATCAGCATGGGCCGGGTTATGTTGCTGGGCCAGAGGCTTTGGCGGTAACCCGGTTCAGGAAGGGAAGTTTCTAGAAGACCAGAGGCGGTTCGTGACTTGGAGGATACGAAGGCTAGAAGAGCTAGAATAGGATTCCGAGTCTGGGTAGAGCCCGGGTTCGTATTGTAAAGTGCCAGGAGACCCGGTAGTCTATATAAGCCGGTTCCTGAGCCCTAGTTGAGAGAACTTTACGATCCAAGCTTAGGCGAGAGAACCACCGAGAGAAACACCACAACCTTGTAACCTAGATCGAGATCCGGCTCTGTTGTCGTAGCCGGGTTATCGAGATCGAGATCAATAACAAGATAGCAGGAAGTAGGTCTTTATCTCCAATGGAGAGGCCGAACCTGGGTAAACCTTTTGTCCCTGCAATGCTAAACAATCTCCCAGACGCTAGTGTCGCCTTGCCCATCAACTCAAGCTACCCCAAAGTAGCATCTGCCGTGTTATCTACCCCACGACAGTTGGCGCCGTCTGTGGGAATCGCGTCCAAAGGTGTCACCATCATGGGAGAAGCAAAGCAAGGAGTAGAGAACTATGTTTTCGGCGAGATCACCCTCAATTCACAAGGAGAGCCCATCGTTGATGATTTTGGCTGGGGGCCGGAATCAGATCTACTTGAATCAGGTGATGTTATTCCAATTGGCAAGTTTAACGTTTTTGTTGGTATGATTGCAACTAGATCTGCTAGTGATGGAGACTATGAATCTGTGTCAGGAGCTGCCACAATTGTTCAATCTGATGGAGAAGAATCAGTTGGTACGGCTGAAGATGAGCTGCCCCTGGACGTGCACGAGGAGAGATCGGGAAACCCGGCTCCAGTCCCGGGTGATGTGGGGGACTATGCAGATTCAGAATCGATCCTGCCCTTGTTCGAAGGCCGGTTCGGATATGGAGTAGAAGAAGAGGACGAAGAGGAGCAAGAGTCCGTTCCAAGCCCGGTTAGGAGGGTGGCGGTTTACACTGCTCCTTCGATCAACGCGGGGGCATCACCGTCAACGGTTGTGCCACCAGCTTTTACTCCGGGTCAGCAGCAGCAACAATTGCCACCAGTGTTGGAGCTGGCGGGCCAAAGGGTTGATGGAGACCCGGCTTCGGTATCAGAGGAAAGTGAAAACACGGCGCGTTACAGGAATAGCTTCGGTTTTCTCAATAACCGAGCTCAGGGTGAGGAAAGAAACAATGCAACTGGGACCCGGGCCATGTTTAACAATGGCCTGGTCTAGATCCAACAGCACTTACGAGGATTGTTACTCCAGAGAACGCAGCAGCAAGAGCTATAGAATTGGATACTGCACGCCGGGCCTTGGAGCAGGTACGCAGAGACACAATGGCAGAAAAAGAAGATATGGAGATTAGGCGAAAGCAATTAGAGGATGAGGAAAATCGTCTCAATGAGATGACCAGGGCACCGGAGGAGGCACCAGAGCCGGCTGGCCCCTGGAGAAAACGCCATAAACCCAGCAGTATTGTTTAGGACCCCAGAAGATCAACCAGTTGGTGTAACCCAGGTGGCTCCAGTTGTTAGAGCAAATATAGAACCAGACAGAGGAACAGGAGCAGCTGGGGTTGCAGTTGCAGCGGCGCCGGGTCTTCTCGCTGGGGGAGCCAGGGGAAATCCGGGTCTGCCGCCCAGGACACCAAGGTTTCATACGCCGGCGGGTCACTATTCCAATCCAGCAGATAACGTATACGCCGCAACTTTGGCACTAGATCGTATTCCATTAGGAGACTCGCCAGCAGAGGTTGAAGCTCGGCGTGCCATTGACATGTTACGCACTGCGGTTGCTCAGCAAGTTCAGTATTCAAAAGAGAAAAGTGCGCTTCACTCTACAACATATCGTAGCAAGAGTCGCCATGGGGGAAACCCGCCATTGGCCGGGTTTGCCGCGGCACAGCAGCAAAACCCGCCCCAGCAGAACCAAAACCAGAATAATCAGCAGTATCAACCCGCCCCTGCAATTTCTGTGGCTCAGCAGATAGTCAATAGATCGCGGGCAGGAAGGAGTGCAGCTAATGCAAACCCGGCAGTACCAGCAGCTGGAGCACCACAAGGAGGACCGGGTCCCGTGCCAGCAGCATCTGCAAGCTCGCCGGGTAACATTAATCTTTTAGCAAGTTCTTCCACTTTGGCGGGTCCCAAGTGTCTTTCAGATGCCATTAGAGCAGAGCCTTTCCCTGAGAAGTTCAAGGAGCCAAGCAAGATTGCCAATTATGAGCCGAGCACAGACCCGGCGAGTTGGTTGAGCAGTTATGAGATGGCAATGTGTATACGCAATGCCACAGAGAACGTTTGTGCAAAGTATATGTATTTGATGATGAGTGATGGTGCAGCAAAGTTGTGGTTCAAGAATCTGCCAGAGAAATCTATCAATTCTTGGGATGAGCTGAAAACAATTTTCATCAAGCACTTTCAGGGCACGTGCAAGCGTTTATTTTCCATTGAAGATCTTGATCGTTGCGTACAGAGGAAGGGCGAGTCAGCTCGTCACTGGATGGGCCGGGTCACGGAGATCCTGCACTCTTCATCAGGTATCGAGCCCAAGGATGCAATTTCATCGATGGAGAAAACTTGCAAGTACGCTCCCTTGGTGCAGAAGCTGGGTCGCATGAAGGAAGGACACCGGGTTAAGCCCGTTACTATGGCAGAGTTGATGGATGCGTGCAACAGACATGCAGCCACGGACAAAACCCAGGATGATAGTGAGGAAGAAAAAGGGAAAGGTGCTGCGAACAATGGAGGAAAGAACAATGGCCCGGGAAACAATAACAACAGCAATCAGAACCAGCACAAGCGTGGGCATCAGGAAGGAAACTCAGAGCTAGTTGCAAATGCAAATGCCGGGTTTCAGAGGCAAAGGATGGATGGGAATTATCAGGAAAACAGAGGTTATCAGGAAAACAGAGGTTATCAGGGAAATAATGGGAGTTATGGTGGTGGAAATAGTTATCAAGGAACACGCCCAATGAGCACTGAAGAGGCCTTCAGGATGCCGTGTCCTCGTCATAGCAAGAACGGCAGACCTGCCAATCATTCATTGGCCCAGTGTGTGGATTTGAACAGGTGGAAAAACAATGAGATTCAAGAGCTCTGCAAGGAGCAAACAGGAGTGGAGGACCCGGCCCGAGTGCTAACCCGGCTGCGGGACCTCTAACTGGAGCAAACGCGGTACCAACTGGAAATACAGGACCCGGCCAAAAACAGGCAATCAGGGTGGATTCTCGAACCAGCCGAGGCAACTTGGCCAATATCATATATATACCAGTGGCACGACCAAGAGAGAAAGAAAGATAGTCAAAAGGGCAGTTAATTCAGTGGCTGTAGGGGTACCAAGGTATTTGAGATGGTCAGAGCATACTATTACTTGGAGCAGAGCAGATCACCCGGATGTGGTGGAGCACCCGGGTCTGCTTGCGTTAGTTGTGGCTCCTCAAGTTCATGGCTTTGAGTTAAAGAAGGTTTTGATGGACGGTGGCAGTAGCATTAACATCTTGTACTGGGAAACATTTATGCGTATGGGTCTGAAGGAGTCACAGTTGCAGAAAACATCAACAATATTTCATGGTATAGTTCCTGGGAAGTCTGCTACACCTGAGGGAAAAATTTCATTAGAGGTTGCTTTTGGCGAGTCTATCCATAACTTCAGATCAGAGTGGCTCACCTTTGAGGTGGTGAAATTTCCAAGTCCTTATCATGCGTTGTTTGGAAGGCCGGCCTTTGCCAAGTTCATGGCGAGGCCGTGTTATGTGTACTTGCAGTTGAAGATGCCGGGTCCCAAGGGGATCATCACTGTTCATGGTAACAGAGAAATTGCAGCAGAATGTGACGAGGGAGATGCAGCCCTGGCAGAGCGAACTTGTGCTAGAGAGGAGTTGAAAGCTTACAGGTCTAATCTTGACCCGCAGGATAACAAGGCGCTCAAAAAACCAACAACAGAAGATGACAGGGCAAAGTTTAAAGCAGCAAAGGATACTAAGATGGTGGATTTTGTGCCTGGGGATTCCTCCAAGCAGTTCGCCATAGGGACCAGCCTAACTGATAAATAGGAAAGCGCGCTCATCGAGTTCATCCGTGAGAATCGGGATGTTTTTGCGTGGACACCTAGTGACATGCCAGGCATTCCGACTGAACTCGCTGAGCACCGTTTACATGTTGATCCAAAGGCAAGGCCGGTGAAACAAGGTTTGAGAAAAATGAACGCAGAGAGAAGAAAAGCTATAGGAGAGGAGATAGCCCGGTTATTGGAAGCCGGCTTTATCATGGAGGTTTTCCACCCAGAGTGGTTGGCTAACCCGGTTTTGGTTCTGAAGAAAAATAACGAGTGGAGGATGTGTATTGATTTTACAAGTCTCAACAAACATTGTCCAAAAGACCCGTTCGCACTGCCGCGCATCGACCAAATTGTTGACGCAGTGGCAGGCAGCGAGCTCTTGTGTTTTCTGGACGCATATTCAGGTTATCATCAGATCAAGCTTAACAGGCAGGATTGGGAAAAGACATCGTTCATCACCCCTTTGGTGCTTTTTGCTACAAACCATGACTTTTGGGTTGAAGAACGCAGGAGCAACTTATCAGAGGTGCATTCAAAATTGTTTTCATGATCAGATTGGGCGCAATGTGCATGCTTATGTGGATGATGTGGTGATCAAGTCAGAAAAAGCCGGGTCATTTATCAGTGACCTTACAGAAACATTCAAAAATTTGAGGAAGTACAAGATGAAGCTCAATCCTACAAAGTGCGTGTTTGGAGTTCCAGCGGGAAAATTGCTCGGTTTCATTGTGTCAGAGCGTGGAATTGAGGCAAACCCGGAAAAAATCAGAGCCATCCAGAGTTTGAAAAAACCTGAGGAATTGGCAGATGTTCAGAAGTTGACAGGATGTGTGGCTGCGCTAAGCCGGTTTATATCCCGGCTCGGAGAAAAAGCAATACCTTTATACAAGTTACTGAAGAAAACAGACAATTTTGTGTGGAATCAGGAAGCAGACGAGGCATTTGAAGCTCTGAAGAAACAATTATCAAAAGCGCCAGTTCTGGCGGCCCCGGGTCCCAAGGAACCCATGCTGTTATACGTCGCTGCCGGGCCTCAAGCTGTGAGTGCTGTGGTGGTGGTCGAGCGTAAGGAGGAAGGCAAGGAAAACCCGGTTCAGAGGCCGGTTTATTATGTTAGTGAGGTGTTATCAGAAGCAAAGCAGCGCTATCCGCATTGGCAGAAGCTAGTATTTGGTGTTTTCATGGCAAGCAGAAAGTTGAAGCCATATTTTCAGGAGCATCCAATCACAGTGGTGAGTTCAATACCCTTAGCAGATATTATCAGGAATTCAGAAGCTACAGGAAGAATTGCCAAGTGGGCAATAGAGATGGGGCCTTACCACATTGACTATGTGCCTCGTACAGCTATCAAATCGCAGGCATTGGCGGATTTTCTTAATGATTGGACACAGTTGAGTGCACCACCTCTTGCGCCGGGTCTCAAACCTTGGGTTATGCACTTTGACGGGTCTAAGCAGCACAAGGTTCAGGAGCTGGAGTTGTGTTAACTTCTCCCAAGGGTGATAAGCTGAGCTATGTTTTGCAAATTCACTTTGATTGCTCTAACAATGTGGCAGAATATGAGGCTTTGTTACATGGTTTGCGTATGGCAAAGGAGATGAGCATCAAGCATATTAATTGTTATGGGGATTCAGATCTAGTGGCACAGCAAGTTTCAGGAACATGGGATAGAAAAGATGCACAATGGCGGCTTACAGGAGAGAGGTGGACAGGGTAGCCGGGTTTTTCTCAGGCTATCAGGTGGATCATATTGACCGCAGGAAAAATGATGCTGCAGATGCTTTGTCAAGACTCGGCTCACGCAGAGAGCCGGTTCCACCTAACGTTTTCTTGGACGAGCTATGGACTCCATCAGTTAAGCCTCAGGGCGTAGAGGAATGGCGGGTCAGGAAGACCCGGATTCGCAATTGGTAGCAGCAACTCATGAAATTCCAGAGTGGACAGAACCTTATTTGGCGTATCTTTTGCGTGGAGAGCTGCCAGAGCAGGAAGTTATATCCCGGCAAATTGTGCGCCGGCTAAGGCCTACGTAGTTATTGATGGCGAGTTATATAAGAGAAGTGTTTCTGGAGTATTTCAGAGATGTGTGTCTGGAAAGGAGGGCCGGCAAATTTTGAAAGAGATTCATGAGGGAGATTGTGGTCATCATGCTTCAACAAGGTCTTTAGTAGCAAAAGCTTTCAGACACGGCTTCTTCTGGCTCACAGCTCAGGCAGATGCAGAGCGCTTGGTGAGTAGATGTGATGGTTGCCAAAGATATGCACGGCAAATTCATGTGCCGGCTCAGGAGTTGCGAACAATACCCTTGACTTGGCCCTTTGCAGTTTGGGGGCTTGATATGGTGGGTCCTTTTAGCATGTCTCCTTGCAAGAAAACCCACCTCTTGGTTGCCATTGATAAGTTTACAAAGTGGGTTGAGGTGATGCCTGTTACTAATTGTGAAGCAGCTACAGCAGTCAAGTTTTTGAAGCAGATCATACACAGGTTTGGGTATCCTCATAGTATCATCACAGATAATGGTACTAACATGTCCCTTGGTGAGATGGCAAAGTTTTGTGGAAATCAGGGTATACGTTTAGACGTTGCTTCAGTTGCTCATCCACAGGCCAATGGACAAGTAGAACGAGCAAATCAGGAGTTGCTTCGAGGTTTGAAACCACGTCTCCGGGTTCCGTGTCTCAGAGCTGCTGGAGCGTGGGTTGAGGAGTTGCCATCAGTAGTTTGGGGAATCAACACAACACCAAACAGATCCACAAAGATGACCCCTTTCTTTATGGTGTATGGGGCAGAGGCAGTTTTGCCAAGTGATATAATTCATGACTCGCCTCGCGTGGCGGCTTATGTTGAAACAGAAAATGAGCAGACCCGGCAGGATTCTGTGGACCTGCTTGAGGAGCATAGAGAACAAGCACTGGAGAGATCAGCAGTATATCAGCAAGATTTGAGGCGGTATCATAGTCGCCGGGTTAAAACTCGCACTTTCCAGGAGGGAGATTTAGTGCTACGATGGGTGCAATCCAGAGAAGGGATGCACAAGTTATCTCCCCCTTGGGAAGGGCCCTTCATCATAAGCAAGAAATTGAACAATGGTTCATATTATTTGGTGGATGCAAGAGAAAAGTCCGAGTCTGTTAATGACACATCGCACTCTACCTTTTCATTGGAAGAGCGTGAGAGGCCATGGAATATTGCGCAGCTGCGCCCATATTATACTTAGCATGAGAAAGAGATATGAGATGTAAAACACGATGTAACAGGCAGCAGGTTTCAGACGCGCTCTTTTCCTTACCAGGGTACCTAAGGGGACTGGAAGGTTTTTAATGAGGCGGCTTGCTGACCTAACCTTTTCTATCAATAAAGTGAAGGTTGAACAGAAATTTGTGTCCTTTTTGTTCTTTTTTGATGTTTGATAGTAGTGTTGCATAGTTCTATGGTTAAGTTTGGCCTTGGGGGCTCGCCCCAAGACCCGGCTTTTCACGGTCATCCGGGTCTCGATGTTTCGTGACCCGGCTGTGCAGTTTTCGTTACAGTATCCATAACTTTGGATTCAGAGGTATGAAGGAGAAGTTTATGTTTTATTTGTTTATGTTTTTGTCATAAGAATAAGTGCATAGTTATCTTTGAGGACGCCCAGAGAGCGTGTCCCACCAGTATGAGGATCAATGGGGTAATGTTGCATAGTTAAGCCATTACTTTATAAACATTGATCCAGGTCTTGGGGGCTCCTACTACAATAGTTTGCAGCTGCAATCCCAAGACCCGGCTTTATGCCACTAGTTTATTCTTGGTTATCTTGCTGTTGAGCTGATGTGACTCGCAATTTTATGGCCTGATTGCTCACCTGGAAATTCAATCAACCATGAAGCCCATTGGGACTTGGTTCGACCCTGTTTTTCTCAGAGAAGTAGCGACAGGGTATCCATGCGAAAGCCGGCTCACAGTTAAAGAAATCAAAAGGGTCATCAAAACCACAGAAGAGGCATATTTCATAGCAAAAGTTTGAGAGTAGCATAAAAAGTTTCATCAGGTGCATAGGCGCACCATCACAGGCATAGTGCAGACAGTGCAAAAGTTATTACAATAAGCCCAAAGGGCCGAATAAGATTGTTTTCTTGCAGAGATAACAGCATCTGCGTAAGTTTTCACGCTTTGGCTTCAGGAGCCGGGTCACGGGGAGGAGAGCCGGTTGGTTGATCTTCGACGGTCTTTGCCGGGTCTTCTCTTCTTCGGCGGCCGCCGGGTTAGCCTCTGGCTCCTTGGTCTCGTCGGTTTCTTTGGCCTTGGTCTTGCGCCGGGTGATTTTTCGAAGTGGCTGGAAGAAGTTTTCATCATCTTCTTCAGCTATCGCCCGTGACGGAGGAGGAATAACTGGCGTAGAGGAGCTGGGAGCAGTGGAGGTACCAGGAGCATTCTTTGCCGGGTCAATGGAATCCTTATAGCTTTGGAGGAGATCGACGCGTTGTGGCTCGTCATCCATGATCTCTTCATCATTCTCATTATATCCAAGCTGTAAGGTGGTGAGCTTCATCTTGCTGGCAATAACAGTGGCAACATGCCGGGTTTGCTTCACAACCCGGGCATAGCACTTCTTATCGAACTCCTTGCCATCAGTGTCAAACTGAGGAAAGCCCTTCTTCAGTGGAGCCGGGTTTAGCTGGGGATGGTAGGCCTTTGCCAAGGCAAGACCTCGCATCACCCCGGCCCTGCAAGCTGATCTCTTGAGCAGATGGATCCATTGCGGCATTGTTGACAGATGCCCAAGGACTTCAGTGTACTTGCTTGGCGGGTTCTCCCAGAGCCTAGCGGCTTTGATGACCTCGCAGCTGCCAAAGTACAGCTGACGGGTCAGCGTGTACATGCATTTGATCTTCTCTGCAGCGGTTTTGCGGAGGTTACCATCACGAGGGCCTGTGTAAGAAAAAGTGAGTAATGAAATTTCAAAAACCGGGTCTGTTTGATCAGTTTAGGTTGAAATTCAAGGAGTAGTGCTTACCCACTAAAGATTCAACCATTGAGGTGATCATTCTTTTTAGCCGGGTCAGCTCGTTGTTGGTTTCATCCAGCTGCTTCTGCAGGGTCTCCTGTTGCTCCTGGAAGTTCTCCTCGTTCTCCTGCATGTCCTTCTTCAGATCGGAGTTTTCTTGCGTCAGGCAGTAATCTTTTCTTCCAAGGCCTGGAGTTGAGCTGAGTGTCAGCCCGGGTCTCAGATTCAGTTTGGCAGCGTCAGTGAGCCGGGTGATCTCAGCCTGGGCCTTGGCATGGTCTTCCTGTTAAGATGCAAAAATTATGTTAGTCCCAGGTCGCCGCAGGCGTGCAACCCGGCACTTGGGGGCTACATGCGCAAAAAGTTGAAAATTTGCTAACTGTAAGTCCCAGGTAGCTGTGGACAGCTAACCCGGCACTTGGGGGCTACTCAGTTTGAAGTTCAATTGTTCAACGTAATAAAGAAGTCCCAGGTTGCTGCAGGCACACAACCCGGCACTTGGGGGCTACAGTGTTCAAAGTTTCGATGTGAAAATGAAGTTTTAAATGATGGAAGTTTTTTAGTCCCAGGTTGCTGTAAACAGACAACCCGGCACTTGGGGGCTACAGGTTTGAAGTTTTTACCTAAGGAATGCATATTGAAAGCACCAAGCTCATCACAAGTGATGAACTTAGAGCTTGGGGGCTACTCAGGGTATAGTTATGCAAGAAAATATATAGGCAAGAAGTAAAAATGGGTACCTGATATCGTTTTTGGATCAGGGCGACCAGTTCTGTCTCCAGGGTCTTGTGTTGAGCTAGGCGAGAAAAATATTCGTCGCAAAGTGCTGGAACAGACATGGTGTCCAGAGCCGGTGAGTTTGAGGAGGAAGCCGGGTTCTTGTTCTTGGCAGGAGTTGCCGGGTCAGCATCTGGGGCTGGCACCTTGGCCAGAGTCTCAGGAGCATTTGTACTGGAACGTGCCGGGTCCCAGTAACCTGCACTTCATCTTCTTTGTCCCAGAGCCTAACCCGGGCGAGTGAGCAGCTGGGGAGGATTCTGGCACCGGGTCAACAACATTTTTTGGAGAAGCCGCGGGGGTTGCTTGCTCCCTTGGCTCGTCCTTGTCCTCTGGTTCTCTATATGTGCCTCCATAGGAGAAGGCTCTGTGGTTGCTGGAGGAGGGGATGCCGCGGGAGGAGATTCCGGGTCTTCTTCCATAAAAGCCCTGGCACTGGAACAAAATAATGTCTTAGTTAAACAAGAATGGGACAGTGAAGTATAAAGGTATGGAAAAGATATGAGAAGTATTTCTAACCCGGCGTTGATCTGGAAATCCTCGGGTGTGCTAACACCATCCGAGGAAGAATCTGACAAACGAGATGGTTTAGGAACCCGGATCTTGCCAGCTAAAGGGAACTGTTTGCTGGGCGTCTTCTGGATGGATTTGGCCCAGCTTGATAAAGAGCGTTGAGGGATACCTGGGCTCAGGGAAGCTTGGCTTGTAGAAGACCGGGTTCGGCGTCTCTTGTTCGCCTCAGCCTCCTTCTCAGCCTCCTTTTCCTGTGATTGTGCTTAAGTTTAAGATGAGTTCATCATGAAGATTGAGAAAAGAGAATGTGGTACCTTGGCAATGGTGGCCCGGGTCCTCTTCTGAGTTGGAGCTGCAGTAACTTGGGGACCCGGCGCTACGTCAGAAGCCGGGTCAGTGGGGCCTGGAATAAAATTTGCCGGGTTGTCAGTAGAGGTGTCCTTGTTGGGGACTTCGTTGTTAATCAACTGGAGGAAGAGCCGGCCTACGGAGTCAAGCTCACCTTCTTCTTCTTCTTCGTCGTCTTCACTTTCTGTGTCCTCTCCGTCAGGAGAGGATGTTGGGGTAAAATCCACGCTCCACCATTTGGAGTCCTGAGAAAAAGCAGTCACATAAATAACAGTCTATGGATGAGTTTGCCGGGTTAAAGTAAACAAGATGGATTGAGTGTTAGCTTTACCGTGGGGGGTTTGTTCTTGGCACTAAATGGGGCGAGCCCGTTCAGTGCAATGGCGTCTTTCTTTCGCCAAGTAGTCTCTTGGCATTCTTCACAAGCTGATCATCAGTGAGCGTCATCTCTGAGTAACGCATATTGTCTGTGGTTTCACCAGTGTACTGGCAAATTAGCCGGGTCCTGATGCTGAGTGGCTGGATGAACCAACCGATCCAGCACTTGACCAGATCTGTGCCCTTGAGACCATGGGCGAGCAAAGCTCTGGCCCGGCGAAGAATGGGCTCGAGCTTGACCCGCTCGGCGTCATCGGCATAACTGTTCATCTTGGCGTCATATGTTAAACCCGAGTTCGGAAAGCCGGGTAACGGGCATCGTCAGATTCTGGAGAGGTGTCTTGGCAGTAAAAATATGTGTTTTGCCACCCCTTGGGGTGGCTGGCTAGAAGGAGAGCCGGGAAATCGCATTCCCTTCGGCGCTGGATTGCAACTCCCCCATATGGAAGTACTTGATCCTTGCGGAGGGGTTGCAGTAGAAGAACTCGAGGAACAGCTCGAGGCTTGGAGCCATTTGCAAATAATCTTCGCAGAACACCACATAGTTACTGATGTTCAGCATGGAGTTGGGCGCGATGTCTTGAGGCCTAAGGCCGTAGTACTTCAAGACCCGGCGAAAAAACAGGGAACCCGGGGGGCGAAGGCCGCGCTGAACGTGGTCGAGGAAAACCACCACTTCACCTTCCTTGGGGCTGGGGCGGATTTCTTCTCCAGCAGCACGCCATTGGATCTCATCCTTTGGAGGGAGCTCGCCGCAGTTCACATATTCCTGCAGCATCAAGGTCGTCACCGTGGATTTGGTCCAGTTGACCTGAGTAGCAGCGGGGGCGGCGGAGCCAGATGCACCGGCGTGGCGCTGTGGGGCTTCTTCGCGAGCTTCTTCGCCGCACGGGGAGCTCCGGCCTTGGTTTGTCCTTCACCATGGCTGAGAAGCTTCGAGGTTCTCTGAGCGCAACAATGGAGGTGTGAAACCCTAGTTCTAGATGTGGATACGTGGAGAGGGAAATGCGAAGCAAATCTGGACGAGATTCAAGTTGAAATCAAGTGCGGAGCACGGATGTGTGGGATAAACGTACCTGTAGATCTTCTTGCAGGAGATTGAGAAGCTCGATTTGAGATTGGATCCGCAGCTGCTACAGTGCGCGCGAGGAAGAAGATGAACTCGGTGGGGAAAAATGACCGTGGTGTCTCCTGGCCTTCTATTTATAGGCGCAGTGAAAACCCTAGGGGTGTTGTGGTAAAAAGTGAAGAGATAAGGATCTTTGACTAAAAGTCAACGACAAACAGAATGAGATAATTACGGAGTATTAAATGATAAGATCGTGATTAAATGGATAAGGATGGAGTTATAGTTGGGAGATAGTTTTCGCTAAGTGCTGAAAGTGAAACCCGGGCGTCGGAACCCGGCAAGGGTAACCGGGTTACGGCGTGAACCGCCAAAGAAACTGGCCAAGTAAAGGAGAAAAGAGGCATGTTCTAATGTTAGATTTGTTATTGTTGTCTTATGTTTCAGGTGATTAACCCGGCTGGCCAGGATATCAGCTCTGTTCAAAGAAGTAATATTCAAGAATAAGAAGCCGAGCATGCCAACCTGGCAACCAGGTTAATCTGGGGGCTACTGATGGGGGGATGATAACCCGGTAGGCCCATGAAGAGGGAAGCATGACCCGCCAGGCCAGCTAACCATCAGCATGGGCCGGGTTATGTTGCTGGGCCAGAGGCTTTGGCGGTAACCCGGTTCAGGAAGGGAAGTTTCTAGAAGACCAGAGGCGGTTCGTGACTTGGAGGATACGAAGGCTAGAAGAGCTAGAATAGGATTCCGAGTCTGGGTAGAGCCCGGGTTCGTATTGTAAAGTGCCAGGAGACCCGGTAGTCTATATAAGCCGGTTCCTGAGCCCTAGTTGAGAGAACTTTACGATCCAAGCTTAGGCGAGAGAACCACCGAGAGAAACACCACACCTTGTAACCTAGATCGAGATCCGGCTCTGTTGTCGTAGCCGGGTTATCGAGATCGAGATCAATAACAAGATAGCAGGAAGTAGGTCTTTATCTCCAATGGAGAGGCCGAACCTGGGTAAACCTTTTGTCCCTGCAATGCTAAACAATCTCCCAGACGCTAGTGTCGCCTTGCCCATCAACTCAAGCTACCCCAAAGTAGCATCTGCCGTGTTATCTACCCCACGACAAATATGCTCAACTCTACACATGACCATTCTTCATATAAACTCTTTAATAGGATCTTGGTCATCTTATAATCTTCTAGAGTCCAACACATGAACTCCAACATTTTCCTATGGACAAGATCTAAGGATATATCAAAGCAAACATTAGTCCATAAGGATTGTCATTAATTACCAAAACCACACATGGGGGCACCATGCTCTTTCAGTTGGGCGCAGAGCTCCGCCCTCTGTGCCGCCGTGGTGCGGTGGTGCTGGTCCACGACTTCCGTGTGCCCCCTCCAACGGTAGCGCGAGCACTGCCTCGCCACCGTGGAGCTACGGCCATGGACGCACGGTGAGTTCCTTCTTCCTCTGCTCTACTATCTCTCGACCCTCTGCTAGCAGCTCGTGGCCCTGATTTGAACTATTTCTCAAACCCTGGCTAGGTTCGTGATGTGCAGAAGATGATTTGATGATGAATTACTCGAATTTGTGCACTGCCTCCTCTATGTGCACACAGTAGAGGTGAATGGTGTAGATCTAGCATGTGTAGATCTTCCCACTGCCTCTGAATTTACTGTGGAGAGCATTTCTTGCTCACAGATGATGAATTTGACTTTAGAAAATTAATTCTGAGCTAGAACTTTTACTAGCTGTGATGGTATCTTAATTTTAGCATGATTTAAACATGTTTTGCTTGCTGTGATGCCTCCTTGTAGAGTTACACAGTGGCTTTCTTGTTTAGAGATGCTTTTTATGTTTTCCTGTGCTTCTTCCATGTGTAAGGATGTGCATAGCTCAGCTAATCCAGCTCTGCTGGTTCACTGGCTTGTGTGATGCTTTGTTAAAAACAAAATAAGAACAGATACTACACTGTTGCCTTTTTCCCTTGCCTCCAATGCTCAAAAAAATGCTAAAGCACAGAACTTCACTCCCTTTCATCTCTCTGTCCTATTTCTTGCACAAAACAGAAGTTCTCTGTGGTGCAATTTATTTTCCTATAGCACCCTACCTTGCAGTGCAAGGATCTGTTAAGAACAGATCCTAAAATGAACACTCTAGAATGATTCTGTCATTTACAGAACCTTCTTAGCCTCTCACTAGCACTTATGAATCAACCTCTGTTGTAGAGCAGCTAGAGCTACGGAAGAGCTCTGATCTTGCTCCAAGGTTCAACCGTCTCCTCCTTGCTGCTTCTTGTGGTTCTACCGTCTCCTCCTTGCTGCTTGACTTGTCCTAGAGTTTAATTGCTAGCTGAAATGGCTTGTGGTGGATGGATTAGGTGATCTCCATGAGTAGTGCTTGGTTGTGCTTGTTCTTGTGGAAGAACAAATAGAAATGGGTGTGCTGATGGTTGTATAATGTGTGAGTTGTGGTTGCTGTGAATTGTGTGTGCTGCTGGCTGCTTCTTGAAAATGTCTTTGTGGCAAATGAATTTGCTAGGATGGTTGTGGTGCTGTTTATAAACTACTGGCTGGTTGTTGTGGTGGTGACACACAACTAGGTGACTCCTCATTTGCATTGGTGAGTAAGGTGCTTGGTTGTCAAGCTCTCATGCTTGGGCATTCCTTAGGGTTCAAGTAATGTGAGATATTTTGCTTGTGGATAACTCTCCTATGTGGCAAGCTTATCCATCCCAAGCTTGGTCTTATCTTCTTGTGGGATTTATTCTTGAGCAAGACAAGTGGTAATTGTCACTAGATGGACTTGTGGGCTGATTCTCCTATGTGGGCTTGTGAAATATTAGTGGCTTTACAAGTTATGGGTGATGATCATGTGGGCTTTACAATTTCAAATCTGTGGGTTCTCAATTGGCTTATTTTCTTCCTTGGTAATTAATACCATTGGAGAAACAATTTAAATTCCATGTGGCTTTGTTCTTATTGATTCTTAATAACAATAGAGAATAATTTAATTGTGGGCTTTTCTTTAATAGGAATTTGACTAGATTAGAGGGAAACAAAAATGTTGCCTTGTGGACTAAGATAATTGGATCAATTATATTTGCCTTTGCCCCCTGTTGCCTTTGTTGCTTGCTCAAATGGATCAATGTTGCCTTCTTTTCCTTGCTGCCTATTTGCCTCTAGATGATCCAAATGATCCAAAGTTGATCCATGATCCATTGCTGCCTTAGATATAATTCCCTCTAATCACCACTTGGGTATTAGGACAAGTTCCTAGTATCCAGTAGTCGAATTCCAACACAAAGTTGCCTCACCCTTGTGGTGAAGGCAAACATTTTAATTAGAAGAAACCTTTCTTTTGTTTTGGTTTTTATTTATTTAGGTGATACTCAATTGCTTTATGCATACAAAAGTAATAAGATAACAAGGTTGCAAGGCTTGTTACCAAATACTTCTATATAGCACAAGGCCTTTGGATTTCACATGGTTCATTTTTAGATGATCTCCAATTGCTTCATGTATGTAAAAAGAATTTGTTCACAAGGTGATCAGCCTTGCTACCATCTTCTTTTACATAGCACAAAACTTTTGAATTTCACAATTTCTAGAGAAGTTGAGAAGAACAGATACTTGCTTAATTCCTTTATTTCTATCCTTCTTAAATGCAGGAATCAAGAATAAGACTTGGGAAATAAGAAGATCAAGATAAGTTGAGAAGATCAAAAATGGAGTGAAGATCAAGTTTAATATTTAGTTTAGCAATTTCTTTTATTCTTGTGTAATTTTCCTTTCTCTTTGGATGAGATATGTAATTATTCAATTATGTTGTAATATTCATTTAAGTTCATTTGGTAAAGTTGTGGAATGTCCAATTCCAATTGTTGTAATTAATTCAACTTGGACATTCAAACTCTGGAATTTGTATTTGAGATGTGTTGAAGTGATGAGATGAGATAAAATTGAAATTAGGACATGTTGTATTTGGATTATTATTATATGATCATGTATGTGTGAATTGAGATGATCATATAGATGAAATTATGCTTGTGTATTTTGTTAAATTGAATTATCCCTTGTCGTGTTTGAAACTGTGATCAGAAGTGTCGATGAATAGGAAAGGTCATGTCCAATTTCTGGAATGCCTCGACAGATGATCCTAGTTTCTAATTAGTTGTTTCAAAGATCACGTCGAAGTTTATAGCACTCAACAGGATGATCTAGCTCCTAATTCATCGAGTCGAGAGAAACATCGATCCCTTTGTCTCTTTTCTTAAACGCGCCAAAATTACCCGCATTTTCAGATGCATGCTATGCAAATGCACATATTCTATTTCTACCCTTTCGACTCTCTAAACCTTGGGTTATTACATCCTCTCCCCCTTAAACTAAACTTCATCCCGAAGTTTCGATTCTCTCGCGTAGAGTAAGGTAGAAAGAACTTCTGCAGATATTGATTCTCTCAAATTCCTTCCTGACGTGGACGTAGATTTGGGTGATCCCTTGTCCAAAATCCTTATGTCCATCCTCCATGGATCCATACTATCCATTTGTCGACCTTCGTCGCTTCTCCACTGGATTCCAATGATTTTACTACCTTCTCATGTCTCTTGGATTATCCATTTCAGGTTACTCTGGCTTTATACCCACTGTCGAAGATCCTTTCTACATCCTTATATGATCTCCAGGTGGTACCCTTCCCTATAACCAGGAGCCTAATAAGACCTCACTTCTGATGGTAAAGCTCATCTTCTTTTGCTCGAGAGTATGAGGTAACTATTCTTAACATGTGTTATAGAATATAATTTGCTCTTTGTAATTTGCTTCCTCCAAATGTAGTAGACACCTTTGTCTATCCAACTTTGATTACTCAATCTTCTCTTCAATCAATTGTAATCAGGGGTACAAACCTTCTGGCATCCATCCCTCAGATCCTGGTCCCAATCAGATTCAACGGGAATAAGTATCTAGATTTCCCCATCCATGAATTCAGGTCTCATTTGTTTACACTCCTTTAGATCATTTAGTCATAGCTTCTATGACCACTAAATTCCTTGTAATTTTCAACCTTCAAATCTCCACTTTCTATTTGGCTTCAAAATCTGGTAAAGATTTTCTGCACCGAAGAACTTTTAGAGCACTAATAACCAATTCAGTCATGTCTCAGTCAAAGTATTCCTTTTGAATTCCATGTCCTCTTCTGCCAAGTACTTTCCAATACACTTGTTCACTCTCCCCCTTGGAATTCCCTAAGTCTTCCTCCGTTCTGACCCTCTGTCAGTTGAGCTTAATTCTGTTGGCTCCATTCAGTCAAGCTTCGTAACCCACCTTTCTGCTTGAACTTGCACTATCTTTGCCTTATGGTCTCCCGAAGAACACGTGGTATATTCACCATGTTGTGAATCCCCAGTATCATCCTCCGGATGTAGATATCGACTATTACGAGGTTTCCAACAGTTTCCCGAAGAATACGTGGTATGTCCACCATATTGTGGACAACCAAAGTAATCCTCCGATAAATTGGATTCCTACTATGGCTAGAATTCCAGTTGGCTTATCCGATGGTCTCAAGAAAAGAATTGCACACAGGAACTTGTGCAAATGGATGATATCTTAACTCCATACTCGAATATGATGTTGGTCGTCAATGTAAAATTCAGTTGACATATCATTTCCTTCCTTTCTGATACTTCAGACTAATTCCAAATAGTTGTGACTTGTTTGATCATGTAACTCGCCTAGATTGCATCTTCCATCATCCGAGTGGTCAGCTCTAAGATGTCAATTCTCTTGGTAATACATCTTTCTCCACCATTGCTCGAGATATAAACTCTGACTTTGGTACATCGACATCATATGTGGTGAGGTGCCTTCATCCAAATTGGTCCACCTTCTAGACTTGTTGTCAATCCACGACAAAATTGGACTCTTCTCCCGTGGTTATGATGCTCTCTTGAACATTGGACTATGTAATTGTACTTCTTGACATGGTTGATATGTCATCTCTAAAATCTCCACGTGCTTTCATCCAAGTACTTTACTTCTGTCATCCCTTTCTGACTTATCATCATTTGTCGGATGACTTTCGCATCCACTCCTTCTTGTAATCTGTTTGTGTATCCAACACAAATTTTCCTTTTATATGTATATATATCCAAGTTCTAATCATGAACTCTTGCTTGGCGGTTAATTTTACCGCTTCCATCTCTAGTAATGCCTCTCAATAGACGATCAACTTCTCCTTTATTCCATTAGAACTGGAAATATCCATGTTCTTCGAGTCTTCATACGCCTTTGTCTTCATCCTTATATTACTCTTAGACTCCTAAGTTCTGCTAAACTCATTCTCAAACTCCATTTAACTAGTATCAATACCTCCTTATTGCTCCAACAATAACTTCTTCCACCAAGTTATGACAACCTCATATGTATCCTCCATATTTTCCTTCTTACTTCTTGATCTTGGACTTCCATGAAAAAACTTCATGGCTTGATATGCAAAAATTGCATATTCTTCCTTCTTGGTTATTCCTCCTCATGTAGCGTTTCTTGCGTCATCTTCGGTAGATCTTCGTCCAATCTGTTGTGATACTCTTACTTGAACTTACTTCATTCCTCCAGGCACTGGTAAAATATGTCTCCAGATCCAAATATGACGTGACACTCTTCACATTCCATATTCGTAGCTTTATTGACTTCTGTCTTCTGGACTTCCTTCTCTTCATGAGCTTTCTTTACTGCCTCATCTTGTTAATACCTCGTCTCTCCCTTACACGAATACTATCTATCTCTAGATCAGTAACATCAAGAAAAGAAATCAATGTGACAATCATGCCGTTGTACATTAACTCCTAACTTCATGTACCAACCTAATCAATCAAAAATCCAATAAGATCCAATAAATCCAAATGCAGTTATATAGCAAACATGCAACATAAGCCCGCAAGGTAAATAGTACTTTGAGTAAAAACATCTCAAAAGTACCCAGGCTTAGATGCTATACACTACAAGATAGGTTTATATCACCTTATAGTCCTATTCTAACAACTCTTTGACTCATTAGTTACCCCAATTGCCCATTTGCAAAGGAATAAACTAAGACAAAGTACTTAGAGAGTAGTTGTGGACTAGCTTGGTTACGTAGAGAACTAAACACCATGTAAATTGAATCCTCCGTCTGGCTTGAACAACGTCTCTTGGCATCTCTCGATCCTTCATGTAGATGTTGACTGTACACCATAAGTAGTGTTGTAGCTTCCTTCATTGCTAATGTCGTCTCCTAATTTCCTTACGACTCTATACTATACTAAAGTGGATCTACTTTGAAATGAAACTTTAGGGTATTGGCATCCTATCCATAGTTACCATTCTTGAATATGATGATCCTTCACCACCATGTAACCTCTTTTAACTTCACCCTCCACAAACTTACGATAGGTTTCTACTTCAACACATGTCTTCATAAGATGGTGTTATCAATGATATCATATAGGTAACACTGACTTGGATGTAAATATATTTGGGATACTAGCTGGTAGAAAACAGCATCAACTTGTCCCACCAAGTTGAAAAACAAATAAGATAGATAAATACCTATAAAAGAATAGTCAAGAAGATTTACTGTAATCGAGTAAGAAGATCTATACAAGTATAACAGTAGTATTCTCAAGTGAATAACCATCATAATTGTAGAAAGATATAGTTTAGATAAGATAACTTCCTATAGTCTTACCAACCTACAAGTCTCCTAAAAGGGTTTTAATCCTAAGGTCGTTTTGCTCTGATACCATCTGCGGTGACCCAGCACACCACTTCATGTTGTAGTGTACAAGTCATTGATGTAACACACACGGAAGGACCTCTCCGCAAATATTACATCCCTCAGAGTAGTACAACAGAAACATAGCCGGTCCAAGGTAACACTATAGGATTACAACACTATTCAATACAAAATCTCGAGACCCTCCTTTATATTGAAAAAGTCTCGTGCAAACGAAATACAGAAAGATCCAAATCGTAGTACTAAGCTGGAGATCAGCTCTAATTCTATTTCCTGATCCACTACTACTGTTGTCACAGCACTAATCTATTCCATCTGGAATATCTTTATCCAGGGTTGTCTCCTCCTACCAATAGTTGTTGTCTCCTTCATTGGCAAAGTGGTCGTCATGTATGCCATTGACAATATTGTTGTTGCTCCACCATTGTCACTGTTGTCGTCGTTCTTCTGTTGATGAAATAGCAGTTGACTCCTTCAAGCTCCACCAGTAGACTTGACTCCTTGTTGGATACTTCCTTGACGTCGTGATGGCTAACTGGCAACTCCGTTGATGGCTCCAAAATCTAAGCAGGGGGTCAACGGGGAAAAGGGTGAGCAACACGAGCGTTACTCAGCAAGTTCAAATTATAGGCGATAAGGTGTTTTATGCACTAGCTACTGCCATGACCAACGGTCTTTGGCATAATGCAAGTTTTGGAAAATTTTTTGGAAAGGGTCCATTTTATTTTCAGAAAACTATGCTCATAGCCTCCACGGGTCTTTAGTCATCACTTGGGATATTTCCCGCAGCGTTCTATAGTTCCTTCCGGGAACACGGATGTGACAGCCACAATTTCTTGTTGTTGACTCTGCAGAGCTGCGTAACTTTACCCATGAGAGAAACCCAGCCTTGTTGCCTTTCCGAGCGGCCAAACTCGTCCATACTTCCATGGTATGGGGCCAGGTGTGAGTCCAAAGCCAATCACCGCCCTCTCCGCACAACACATATCCGCCCATTTGTGGCGCGGCCGGTAACAAAGACCGCTATCCCGCCACCCCTCCCGAGCTTCTATTCCAATCACCCCGTCAGGTGGGAAGGTCACGCGCTTCCACGTTGTTGGCCGCCGCAACGGACACAACCAGGTAATAGCCTGCCGAGGATATGTGAACGAGAGATGATACGGCTGACTTTTACCGTCCATAGCAGATATCATGGTAAACGCTTCAATACGGCGCAAGGATCACTGTGACATTGGTAATTAATCCTAGGTATATACTTTCCCATACAATGGAACCTCCACCACAACATCAATCCGTGGTTCCATTGCCAGCCAAACAATATATATAGCAATTCACATCATTCGAAAATAGTTTTTCTTTTTCAATGCAATGATAATAATACGTTTTTGAAAATAGTTTTTATAAAATAGTTCAATAAGGATATGCAAGAATGAACTTGCCTGTGATAGAAATGGCCGTTCAACTCTTCGGGATTCTAGGGTTTGTGGTAAAACCCGAGTTCTGAAAATAGCAAAGTAATCCTGATAAGGACTACTGGAAACTCAATTAGCATGCTATTGTGCATATTCATGAGATGCATCGTCACCCCAAAATACCCAAGTTGCGGATTTAAAACTTTTCGAGTGTTTTGGAGTTTTTTAATTATTTAACGAGTTTGACAACAATTTTCATGAGGAATAAATTTAAAGTGATTAAATTGAAATAATTCAATATAATTGAACTTCAATACTTTATTTTCCCATATTATCTTCCTTTAAGAGAATAGTTTTTTAAAAGAATTTCAAGTCATTTCCACTTAAGGATCCTTGAATTTTCATCCACAAAAAGTTTTTCAAAACTACAAATAAAACTTACATAAAAATTCCTCATATTTTGTAGAGTATGTTGCATATTTTTAGTTGATTTTTGTGTATTTGGATTTGGTGTAAAAATTCATTTAAGTTTGAATATTTTTGATTTAGGATGAGTAACAAGATAGTCTTGGTATAGTTCAAATATTATTTTGAACTTAGTATTTATTTTCCCAGATTATTTTTCTTCGGAAATTTTTTTAAGAAATTATTCCAAAGAATAATCCACTTAAGGATCTTTGGATTTTTAATCAAAGAAATAATTTTCAAAATTCCTGTTAGTATTTTATTTAAATAGCTTATTTTCTGCTAATATTTGTAGATAGTTTTAAAGTATTTTTAGGAATTTATTTGAATTTTAAATTGAGTTTTGAATTTTGGGAAATTTCATAATTTAATTTTTTTACAAATAGGCCCCTGGTCCAACTTGGTTGAACCAAGTCAAAGACCTGGCTCGGGTCGGGTCAACCGACCGAGCCACTCTCTTTCTCTCTCCCTCTCTCGTGCTCGAGCCCGTGCTCGCCTCCTCTGGCCCCCGCGTCGTCGGCGCCGTCGCCGCCTTGCTCCGGCCAACTCTGGCCACCTCCGCCGCCGTGGCGTGGGGCAAAACACTCCCCTCGCTCCGCTCTTCCACCTCGCCGGAGCGATTCGTCCCTCTCTTCCTCTCGTGGCCGCGCACAACCCAATCCCCTAGGGTTAGGGTTTCGGTGCCGGCGCCGCTTCTCTCCTTCTTCTCCAGCGTGCTCGCCTTGGCTGGGCGCAGAGCTCCGCCCTCTGTGCCGCCGTGGTGCGGGTCCACGACTTCCGTGTGCCCCCTCCAACGGTAGCGCGAGCACTGCCTCGCCACCGTGGAGCTACGGCCATGGACGCACGGTGAGTTCCTTCTTCCTCTGCTCTACTATCTCTCGACCCTCTGCTAGCAGCTCGTGGCCCTGATTTGAACTATTTCTCAAACCCTGGCTAGGTTCGTGATGTGCCGAAGATGATTTGATGATGAATTACTCGAATTTGTGCACTGCCTCCTCTATGTGCACACAGTAGAGGTGAATGGTGTAGATTTAGCATGTGTAGATCTTCCCACTGCCTCTGAATTTACTGTGGAGAGCATTTCTTGCTCACAGATGATGAATTTGACTTTAGAAAATTAATTCTGAGCTAGAACTTTTACTAGCTGTGATGATATCTTAATTTTAGCATGATTTAAACATGTTTTGCTTCCTGTGATGCCTCCTTGTAGAGTTACACAGTGGCTTTCTTGTTTAGAGATGCTTTTTATGTTTTCCTGTGCTTCTTCCATGTGTAAGGATGTGCATAGCTCAGCTAATCCAGCTCTGCTGGTTCACTGGCTTGTGTGATGCTTTGTTAAAAACAAAATAAGAACATATACTACACTGTTGCCTTTTTCCCTTGCCTCCAATGCTCAAACAAATGCTAAAGCACACAACTTCACTCCCTTTCATCACTCTGTCCTATTTCTTGCACAAAACAGAAGTTCTCTGTGGTGCAATTTATTTTCCTATAGCACCCTACCTTGCAGTGCAAGGCTCTGTTAAGAACAGATGCTAAAATGAACACTCTAGCATGATTCTGTCATTTACAGAACCTGCTTAGCCTCTCACTAGAACTTATAAATCAACCTCTGTTGTAGAGCAGCTAGAGCTACGGAAGAGCTCTGATCTTGCTCCAAGGTTCAACCGTCTCCTCCTTGCTGCTTCTTGTGGTTCTACCGTCTCCTCCTTGCTGCTTGACTTTTCCTAGAGTTTAATTGCTAGCTGAAATGGCTTGTGGTGGATGGATTAGGTGATCTCCATGAGTAGTGCTTGGTTGTGCTTGTTCTTGTGGAAGAACAAATAGAAATGGGTGTGCTGATGGTTGTATAATGTGTGAGTTGTGGTTGCTGTGAATTGTGTGTGCTGCTGGCTGCTTCTTGAAAATGTCTTTGTGGCAAATGAATTTGCTAGGATGGTTGTGGTGCTGTTTATAAACTACTGGCTGGTTGTTGTGGTGGTGACACACAACTAGGTGACTCCTCATTTGCATTGGTGAGTAAGGTGCTTGGTTGTCAAGCTCTCATGCTTGGGCATTCCTTAGGGTTCAGTAATGTGAGATATTTTGCTTGTGGATAACTCTCCTATGTGGCAAGCTTATCCATCCCAAGCTTGGTCTTATCTCCTTGTGGGATTTATTCTTGAGCAAGACAAGTGGTAATTGTCACTAGATGGACTTGTGGGTTGATTCTCCTATGTGGGCTTGTGAAATATTAGTGGCTTTACAAGTTATGGGTGGTGATCATGTGGGCTTTACAATTTCAGATCTGTGGGTTCTCAATTGGCTTATTTTCTTCCTTGGTAATTAATACCATTGGAGAAACAATTTAAATTCCATGTGGCTTTGTTCTTATTGGTTCTTAATACCAATAGAGAATAATTTAATTGTGGGCTTTTCTTTAATAGGAATTTGACTAGATTAGAGGGAAACAAAAATGTTGCCTTGTGGACTAAGATAATTGGATCAATTATATTTGCCTTTGCCCCCTGTTGCCTTTGTTGCTTGCTCAAATGGATCAATGTTGCCTTCTTTTCCTTGCTGCCTATTTGCCTCTAGATGATCCAAATGATCCAAAGTTGATCCATGATCCATTGCTGCCTTAGATATATTTCCCTCTAATCACCACTTGGTATTAAGACAAGTTCCTAGTATCCAGTAGTCGAATTCCAACACAAAGTTGCCTCACCCTTGTGGTGAAGGCAAACATTTTAATTAGATGAAACCTTTCTTTTGTTTTGATTTTTATTTATTTAGGTGATACTCAATTGCTTTATGCATACAAAAGGAATAAGATAACAAGGTTGCAAGGCTTGTTACCAAATACTTCTATATAGCACAAGGCCTTTGGATTTCACATGGTTCATTTTTAGATGATCTCCAATTGCTTCATGTATGTAAAAAGAATTTGTTCACAAGGTGATCAGCCTTGCTACCATCTTCTTTTACACAGCACAAAACTTTTGAATTTCACAATTTCTAGAGAAGTTGAGAAGAACAGATACTTGCTTAATTCCTTTATTTCTGTCCTTCTTAAATGCAGGAATCAAGAATAAAACTTGGTAAATAAGAAGATCAAGATAAGTTGAGAAGATCAAAAATGGAGTGAAGATCAAGTTTAATATTTAGTTTAGCAATTTCTTTTATTCTTGTGTAATTTTCCTTTCTCTTTGGATGAGATATGTAATTATTCAATTATGTTGTAATATTCATTTAAGTTCATTTGGTAAAGTTGTGGAATGTCCAATTCCAATTGTTGTAATTAATTCAACTTGGACATTCAAACTCTGGAATTTGTATTTGAGATGTGTTGAAGTGATGAGATGAGATAAAATTGAAATTAGGACATGTTGTATTTGGATTATTATTATATGATCATGTATGTGTGAATTGAGATGATCATATAGATGAAATTATGCTTGTGTATTTTGTTAAATTGAATTATCCCTTGTCGTGTTTGAAACTGTGATCAGAAGTGTCGATGAATAGGAAAGGTCATGTCCAATTTCTGGAATGCCTCGACGGATGATCCTAGTTTCTAATTAGTTGTTTCAAAGATCACGTCGAAGTTTATAGCACTCAACAGGATGATCTAGCTCCTAATTCATCGAGTCGAGAGAAACATCAATCCCTTTGTCTCTTTTCTTAAACGCGCCAGAATTACCCGCATTTTCAGATGCATGCTATGCAATGCACATATTCTATTTCTACCCTTTCGACTCTCTAAACCTTGGGGTATTATAGGTTTGTCCAAGTACGGATGTATCTATGTCTAGATACATCCGTACTTGGACAAACCCAACTCAATTAATTTGGAACGGAGGGAGTAGATCGGAGTGGATTGCGCTCCGTGCACCCTCCCGCGTGAAGTGGGCCCGCCCAGTTAGTTCATCCGGATTTTTTGTCTACTTTCGCTATTTCTCTGTTTCTGTTTTTTTCATTTCCGTTTTTCCGTATTTTCTATTTCCTTTGTGTGTCTTTTTCTTCTTCTAATATTTATTTATTTTTCATTTTTTCCCTACTAAATTTTATTTTTATTTCTGTTTTAAATATTAACGGGTTTTCCTTCAAATAAGATAAATGTTTTTATTAAAAAATAAAGAGGATAAACAGTCTTTGCTAAAAATCATTAAAGTAAGTTACATTTTCTTACCGAAAAACAATTTCCGTTCATCGAAATTTTCTGTACACTTCTTAAACTGTTCGAAAATAGTTTCTGATCACATTATAAAATCGTACAAAAGCAGTTTCCATCAAATAAATATGTTTTCACTTTTTAAAATTGTTCAAAAATAATTTTCGTTCACAGATTTTTCCTGTTCACTTTTTAAAATCGTTCACAAATATATTTCGTTCACCGACTTTTCTGTTCACTTTTAAAATTGTTCAAAAGTAGTTTTCGTTAACGCCATTTTTTGTTCACTTTTTATAATTGTTCAAAAATAGTTTCCGTTAATCGCCATTTTTTGTTCACGTGTAAAATCGTTCAAAAATAGTTTTCATTCACCATCATTTTCTGTTCTCTTTTTAAAACCATTCAAATGAGGTAATGTTTATATTTAAAAATTGTTCAAATAATATAAATATTCATATTTAAAATTTGTTTGAATTACATAAATGTTCATAGTGAAAAATCGTTCAAATAACATAAATGTTCATATTAATAATATAAATGCTTGTATTTTAAAAATAGTTTAAATAACATAAAATCGTTAAAAAAACATTAAAATGTTCAGATAGAACGAATATTTTATCTTGTTATTTTTCCAAAAACATGACCCATATTATTACTGTAAAAACATATAAGAAAAGGGAAAATAAAACAGAAATTAAAATAAAAGCAAAAAAGAGAAGTTGTACATGTTATTGGGCCGTGTTGGGAGCGGCCGATGTAGCGAGCGCAGCGGTTGGAGCAACGGTGCGTTCCACGTAACGCGGAAAGTAGGCGCTCCCGAGCGAGCAGCAGGCTACGGGTAGTGTTTAGGAGGCCCATTTGGGGTTGGAAACGGTCCAAGGCTTGGTGGCCTCATGGTGGGGATTTGTGTCCTGAAGCAGGGCAAGGAGCGTACGGCATGTTAATTGTTACAGGACAAAGGACATAGCTGGGCAGATGCTACAAGAAAATGTTTTTTAAGAAAATGATTCTTAAAAAAGATGCTACAAGAAAATGTTAAAAGATCTTTTTGATTAAAAAAAGGCAACCCAGTATGAATCGTTGCATGCGAGTGGAGTTCTAACAGAGACGGATTGGGGGGGGGGGGGGAGCCGTGGCCAGCCCACGATGGCATACATACTGGTCTAGGTCTAGATCGATGGATTGTGCACGATCGCCTAGCGGATTTCCTGTATATGCACGCACGATACTCGATCTTCTCCGCCTTTGCCGCCGCCAAGCCAATTGCGCATCGCCGCCGGCCGGCCGCCAGGAAACGCCACACGGACTCGAGCGAAGCTGCGACATTCCGGCGCGGCGACAGCTACGACCTGCCGCCGTCTCACGCGCTACGCCCCCACGCTTATTTCCTAGCCTGATCGCGCAAGATATCCCTAACTATATGAAAGCTGAGCGAATTCTCACGCTGAGGTTGCTCGTCTACTGTTGAACAGTCCCACGATCTGCACCGTCAAATCTCGATCCAACGGCTCGCACAGCATCTCCACGACGCTTTTTTAAAAAAGCCCCTCACTAATCCAGAGCTTGCTCCGCAGTCCACGTTTCACGAAGAAGTGGACCTACTCGCAAATTGTGCAAATCGTAGGGACCTCCGTGCAAAATAGACGCACAACTCCCCCTCCCCCGTCTCTCTCACGCGCGGCCGGGAATCGCCAGCGCCGCCGACGCGCCCGCCGCCGCTGCAGCCCTCCCCGCACATATCGACGGCCACCGGACGCTCCGCCGTCGCCGCCTCCACCTTCTGGCCGAGCGCCGCGTGCCGGGACGCCGCGGCCGCGCGGGAATCGCCGCCGCCGCGCCCGCTGCCTCCGCGCGTTTCGACGTCGCCGGCGACGCCCCGGCGACCTAAAGGAAGCGGCGCCGCCGCTCGCGGGCTCCCCGCGTCGAGCCGCGTCGGACGCGCCCAGGCGCGCGTCCCGGCTCGCCCTGCTGCGCCTCCGGCGAGCTCGCCGCGGCCGCGGCCGAGCCGGCCGCTGTTGACGTCAGCATGACGTCGCAGCGGGCCTGGGCTCCCTGGGCTGCTTGCTGGGCTTGGCCCTTTCTTCTTTTTTTTCCCTCTGTTCTTTTTTCCCTGTTTTTTTTTTCAAACTCTGAAATCTAATTAGATTTTAAGTGTAAACTTCTCCCGAATTTCAATATATTCAAAACTAAACAAATTTTGACGCGTACATTTCCAAACTTGAATTTTCCAGACCACGGTGTTCCCACTGAAATTTAAACAAATTTTAAATTACGCAAGGTGGAAACATTTTCTAAATTTCAGTACACTCAAACCTAGCAAATTTTAATGTGGACATTTCCAAATTTGAATTTTCCACACGACGGTATTCACAAATACTACCAATATATCAACATGTCTACAAAATCTGAACATTTACTAAACGTGCAAACAATTCAAACATAAATGGCTCCCCCATTTGACCACTCCAACAAATTCAAAAGACTTCTCAACATATACATTTTCTGAATTTCAATAATTTCGCAATCTAAACAACTTCCGAAAGCGGACATTTTCAATTTTCAATATTCCAAAATTTCAACTGCCTTTCAAATCTAACCATTTTACTACCGTTAAAAAAAATCAAATCTACATACCTTTCTCAATTAAACAAAATATTGGCAAAAAAAAAATTAGCTTTCTTTAAATATGAAATTCAGATGCAATTCCTCGGATTATATATTAACTTTACTAAATGCTCATATAATGCACATCTTCTGATTATGAACCTAAATTAAATATTTATACCACCATACAAACATAATCGAACATTCAAATTTGCAAAGTATTTGAATTTACCGTAGCATTTCGAAAAAAACTTGAATTGGACAACATTTCCCTACAACTCAAATACATTTTCTCTAATTACAGTTAAGAATTTATGTCAACATAGAAACATATTTAAATACTTCAACTTGCTAAATATTTGCGTATTCTCTAAACTATATAACAAATGCTCAGAAAAAAAAACAACACTAACTATGTATGGCAAAACACAGAACATGTTTAA
Organism: Poa pratensis; assembly: GCA_947311845.1. Classification (NCBI taxonomy): domain Eukaryota; kingdom Viridiplantae; phylum Streptophyta; class Magnoliopsida; order Poales; family Poaceae; genus Poa; species Poa pratensis. The sequence goes on from CAMZMU010000085.1 coordinate 97,478,785, forward strand.
ATAATTCAAAAAGCTAATATTTAGATGCAATATAAATGAACTTTCCCGAATTGTGGAGTCGAATCCCCCCCAAAAAAATACTAACTACGTTCTTAAATTAAATATTATTTGCAAAATAGAAGTATATTGGAATATTACAAATTGCTATCATATTAGACGTACTACAAAATATATGTGCATGCTCACAGAATAAATGGTACTTAGTAATGCCAAATTACAAACAGATCTAAACAATTCGAACTAAAAAAAAAAATTCAAAATATCTAATATTTGTATACAATCTAGGTGGACTTCATCTAATTACGGATTTAAATTTAAAACATGCTAACAAACTACAAATTCTCCAATTATGGAGTTATTTTACAAATTTATAAAAAATTACAAAGTATCAAAAGCGCGGCGTGACGCCGCGCAAAATTCCACTAGTTGTTGTATACGTGTGTGCAGTTGCTACGTGCTCGTTTGATCGAATCCAATAATTGCTTGATCAATAGACAATCTAGTTTGTTTATTTCTTTTATTCTTTATATGCTCTGAACCATTTCATTAGTATTTGTTTTAGTTTCTCTGAATTTATATGCTATGTTAAGCTATAAATTAAAAAGAAAATCGCTTTTCCTAACAAAATAAATAAATATGATCTATATGCTTTGTCATCCTTCAAGAATGAAGAAAAGGCATCAATGATACATAACCGATTTGTACGTGAGTTTGATAGTTGTAGATCTACTATTTATTAATAGAGATGACCATTTTAGTATTTATATATGCATGTGTCTAGCAAAAAAATTGATATGTCATTATGTTGAGTTGCGATTGTCTTCTTCGCCCCCTATGGTTGAATCCTGGATCCGCCCCTGCAGTTCTGATGAGCAGGCTGGACATGGTGATGGAATAAAGTTCTCCCTGCCTAGCCCCCGTTCAGGCGGTTTATCTAGCGTCGTTGGAGGGCATGTGGAGGTGTGTCTCGTCGAATCTCGCGGGATTCGGTCGACGTTTGTCTTCGGCGGATCCGATTGGATCTGGCCATCGTTCGTCTGTGTTCGTATGTTTACAGGTTAGATCCTTCCAATCTATGCTTCTATTCATCGGCGACGGTTGCTCGTCTGGTGCACTGGTCCTGTGGGCACTTAGCACGATGACTTCCCGACTGTCTACTACAACAAGTTTTGCCCGATTCCAGTGCTTCCAGTGAGGGAGGGGCGATGACAGCGGCGCGCCTTCGGCTCGTTCCAGTGCTTATAGTCGTCACTAGGTGGTCGACGGATCTGTATGTAATTTTTATTACTTTTTGCTTTCTTTGTACTGACTTGACAATTGATGAATAGATTGGAAGTTTTCTCGCAAAAAAAAGTTATGAATGGAGCGATGCAGCAAATTATTATAGGAAATAGTCCCGCGATTGGACTAAACTCCAGTTTGCACTGAAGAATTTTGGGTCAGTTTGCTGATGTAACTCAAGGACCGTACCAGGGAGAGAATTACCAAGGCAGCGGCAGGAGTTTATTGGGCGACGACGTTCGTATAAGGCTTGTTGAGTCTCGATCATGTGTGTGCAGGATGTCGAGCAATGCACGATGATGTTGCTTGATATGACGCGGGGTGGGTCATGATTGTATATAGTCCATAACAAACAGAGTTCAGCTAATAGTGCTTGCGCCATGAATGCCGGTTGGCATCATATTCATAGGCCAACGGGGACAGAAAGACAACCGGTTTAAACATTGCCTTATCCTCCCCGTGTCCCCTGCTCAGGAGAGAAAGGCGACTCGGGAGGCGACTCGAAGCGTCGAGGTTCCGCCGGCGTCCCCGCTGCTCCCCTCCGCCTCCGGTCGCCGTTTCGGCACCGCGAGGCGGGGGGAGCTCCGGTTGTTCGCTGGGCGTGTAGATAGTGTAGGTTAGGTGTGTGTGTGGCCTGGCGGCGTTGTCGAGGACGGCGGCGATGGCGTCTGCGTGGTGGGCCTTGTCCTTCCCCTCCTGTCCCCGTTCCGGCCTCGCCGGGGAGGTAGTGAAGGTTCGTCCGCTGCTCTCCTCCTCCTCTGCTCCTCCGGCCGGCCTTGGTGGCGAGGGGGGAGTCGGTGGCTGTGGGAGCTCCGGTTTTGGTGGTGGTTGTGGTGGTGGTCTTCATCGGCGTCTCTGCTCCGGCCGGCCGTGGTGGCGAGGGGAGCGGGCGCTGTGAAGTTGCAGGGCGTGGCTAGTGGTGGACCTGGACGGTGTCGAGCCGGCGGGACGACGGGTGGTGCGGAGAAGAAGGCGCTTTGGCCGTGTTCGTTCAACGGTTTCGGTTTCCGTCGCGGCGCGGCGGACGGCTCAGCGGTCATCTACAACGAGTGGAGGTGCTTCTTCTCCGGCGGCAGGCGGTACGGCGGCTCCGGCGACGGCTAGGTGCTCCGGCGCGCGGCGTGCGGATCCGATCGTGTTTCCTCTCGGTGGCTTGGGGGGCTCCTTGCAATTTCCTGGGTCCTTTTGTAATTTTCTGTTCTTCTGTGGATCTGTTTGTAATTTGCTCGAGCTGCCTAATATATGTGGTTGGATCTTTTTTCACAAAAAAAAAAGACAACCGGTTTCCTCTCTGGAGTCTAAGAAAGCACTGTACTTTCGTTCTACTGATTGGAGATGGTTGAGAAGGGCCACGTACTCCTACCAAGTATTGTCGATTGTCAAATATGTTTTGTTAAGGAAGGTCATTTGTTCTTGTTAATTAATTGAACGAAAGCTGCGTCCATGAGAATTGAACAAGGGAGCATTCAAAGTGAATTTGTCTATATTCCTCTCCTTGAACAGTGCTTGTACTATGTGGAAATAGGTCGTAACATATACAGACATCACATCGCAGTTAAGCTTTACCCTAAATGATTTCTAGCCGCACAACAACTGTAGATGTAACAATGTTATCTACAAAAAAAATCTTATTGAAAGCAAATTATTTCGTGACTGGTGGGTGTAATTAAACTATTTATCATACCAAACCATTAGGAGGGGTTGAAAACGGAACGAAAACTATTCGTCTGTTTCTGTGAAAAAATTGGAGAGCAGAAAACAGAATCCTACACGGTATTTTTTTTTTAAGAATGCAACTTAAATATTTTAAATGAAAAAAATCATAGGAAACAGGGGCAATCTAAACGGTAATGAAAATGACACAACAACTCTCCGGAGAAGCAATCATGTAAACTTTCCAGAAATACAACTCAACCAAGTCCGACTACTACTTCGAGTCGGTGATTTTCACTGTTATTCCCTATGAGCTCAGACCAATGTTGCATAGGGCCATTAAATACGTGCAGCTAGAGCCTACATGCAACTAGTTTAGGCTGCGTGTTTTATGTGAAACTATTATGTAAATTTCCGTGCTTTCTCAAAATGTTTAACTATCTGTGTTATGCTATATTGAAATGCCGCTCGTCAAAATTGTGAATTATTCTTTGTCTTATAGTCAACTTCTAAATGTGTATCTTCTGATGTACATACCAATATATTTTATCTACTGTGTTCCGACACATATCTATTTTCGTATTGTATCTGTCTTGTATCTGTTATGCATTTGTCTCCGGTGATTTCCACATCCAAATTTGTTTTCCGGTTTCTGATTCTGTTTCTTATTCCAGAGAGACAATAGGAAATGAAAACGATAAATCATTTTTCTTGCCTTTTTCGTTATGTTTTTATTAATATATATGAACTGTGTTGCCCCCAATCACGGTCGATCGAATAATCCCATATCTATACATCTTACAAAGCCTCACTAAGTGCATTAATTATTTTTCTATCTCAACATGCAACCTATCTACATCACCCACAATTTTGGCCAATCAATTTTCCATGTCATCTCCACTAACAATAATTAATAATAGTTTTCATGCAACCTATCCATGTTTTTCAGCCATATAATTGTCCATGTCACTAATATTTAGTCCTCAAATAATCAACAATTTCACACGAATTAAATTTAGTGTCTCCACTATTGTGATCAAGGAAATCTTGACAATTGAATATTTCATGCATTTATAGCCATTTCATTTGCATATTTTTTAAATAGATTCCCATTGTAACGCGCGGGGTACTCTTCTAGTTTCTTAATATGAACTTGCACACAAACAACGAGAATACATACCTTGGTCCATCTATTATATAATTATTAAGACAATTGAAAAACAAGGTACACCAATCGTACACATAGGCTAAATTATTTAGTCTGTCGACATGCGTTCTAATTATTAACAGTCTAGATTTAAAATTAGGCACAAAAAATCTTGTTCTATGAGAAATAACAAGCCTAGTTGGTTAGCAATAGAAGCGACGCCTAAGAGAACTAGCAACCTGAGCTGACAAGTAAAGGAAATCAAACACAGAGATGATGGATTCTCAGCGTGCATCGGGCCACATAATACGTGCAACTAGAGCCTACATGCAACTAGGTCAGCTGGTCAGGCTACGTGTTTTAGTGTTCAGGTGAAACTGTTTATGTGAATATCCGTGCGTTCTCGAAGTGCTGAACTCTCCGTGTTACGTTATATTCAAATGTCGCTTGTCAAAATTGTGAGGTATTCTTTGTCTTATCGCCTACTTCTTTATGTGTGCCTTCTGGTGTATAGACCAAGATAATTTATCGCTATGTGTTTTGACAAATGTTTGTTTTCGTATTCTATCCGTTCTGCATTCGACTATGGTGATTTCCGCCTCTATATTCGTTTTTGGGTTTCCAATTTCGTTTCGGATTACTGCTAGACAATAGGAAAAAATGATAAAGCATTTTTCCATCCTTTTATGTTGCATTTTTCTTAATGTGAACTTTGTTGCCTTCAATCATGGTCGATCTATTAATCATGTATTTCTTAATATGAAGTTGCACATGTACAAACAATGATAATATATACCTTGGTCTATCTATTATATAATTATTAAGAGAACTGAAAAACAAGCTACAATAATCGTACACAAAGGTTAAATTATTTAGTCTGTTGATGTGGGTTCTAACTATAGGGGTCTAGATTTAAAATTATACTGTACATAGAAAATCTTGTTCAGTGAGAAATACCAAGCCTAGTTGGATTCGCAATAGAAGCGACGCCCGAGAGAACTAGCAACCGGAGATGACCAGTAAAGGAAAGCAAAAAGACAGAGAGGATGGATTCTCACCGTGCATATGGTGATGTCATGCCGACATCAGCAGGTAAACAATTTGTGTCAATACTCTATATGCTTTCTATCCGGGTGGTGAATGAGGAGAACAAAAAAAAATAGCACCTCTATCTACCTTGGTCGACTCAGAGAAAAAAAGTTTTCACACACGACCGAGTAATAGTAAATCACTACTTAAATTGATGTACATGTCAAAAGGCTAGCACCTCTATCTACCTTTGTCTATTCAGAGATAAACAACTTTTCATTATTACCACTAATCTTTTTTGATATCTTTTTTTTTTGAAACGTGGCTTTCGCCTTTTCACTGATATAGAAGAAAAGAATTGGCCAGTTTATAAGGAAAACTGGCCGAAAACCGATGCGAAGTTGAAGTGCAAGTTTGAGACCAAAGGGTTACACGTTAACTAGCCGAGTGTGTCAGTCATGTTTAATTAGTCAAGAAAGTACCTTGCTGTAAGTCTGTAACGTGTGTGTCCGAGTCGTGCGGATCTCAGATCAAGTAGTGGCTAAGTGCCCCCCAAGATCCAAATCCAACTTAGTACTTTAAAGTGAGGCGACCGTTCTACCTCTTTTTTTTATTCTGCTCAAGATATATACTCAGCAGATCCTGGCGGAAGCTGCAGGGCCGCCATGGAGGAGTCGGTCTGTTCTTGGTCGCGATGTAGAAGACGATATAGAACAATAACGTGAGGAGGTATTAATTGGTTTCTGGGCCAAATTTGGTTGTCCAAGGACGTAGGCATCTGGACCTAGGTGGTGTCGTTGTCGAAAAAAAGCTACACATAACGTGCTGTTTAAAAAGGTCAACGAAATTCTTAGAAACCACGTTATGTGTCTGCTCACCAGAGGACGTGCGGCCCAGTGCTTGGATACAAAAAAATAAATTAAGCATACACCCGTACAAGTATATATATTTTTAAGCTATATGAATAAATAAAATTATGATATGATTACCTAAGTTTCCATACATTAGGCCATATTTTACATTTTGCACAGGCCCCCCAGTTTTTGGAGACGACCCTAGTTCTTGTGTGAGCTGTGAAAGTCAGCTCCAAAATTCACACCCGACCGAGCAATAATAAAGTATGTACATAAAATGATGTAGTACATGTCAAATCGGGATTACCACTTGTTGAACATGTTTGTACGTGTATAGGTTTGGGTTTTGTATGTCGTACCTGTAGCGTCTCTCTCCCCCTGTATTTATTGGGAGACTAGACCCGGTCACACCCCTGTACCTATATATGTGCCTAGTGCACGATCAATGAGATTATCGATGCACCAAACACTTTCCACATGGTATCAGACACCAAATCGATCCCTAACCCTAGCTTCCGCCCCACCTAGCCGCCGCCGCCTCGGGCTCCACCCTGCCGCCGCCGCCTCTTGGCCGCCGCCGCCGCCGTAGCCCCACGCCGCCGCCGCCCCTGCCGCTGCCCCTCCTCGCAGCCGCACCTCCCCCCCAGCCGCCGCGCCCTCTCTCTCCCGCGCCGCCGCTCTCTCTTCGATCTACCATGTCGTCGTCACCCGCCGCCTCCTCCCGGACCAACCCCTTCGCCGGCCCCGATCCCGCCGCCATCCGCGAGATTCGCATCCGGGATCGCGTCCCCGTGACCCTCGACTCCTCCAACGCCTCCTACTACCCCTGGAAGACCTACTTCTCTCTTCTCTTCCGTGAGGAGAATCTTCTGGATCACATCGATGGCTCCACCGACTCGCGCATCATGGCCGCCGATCCCGAGTGGACCTCCATCGACGCCACGCTCATCCGCTGGTTCTTCACCACCATCTCGCGCGATCTGTTTCACACCGTCGTCGCTGAGGGCGATGATGCCGCTGCCGTGTGGATCAAGCTCAACGGCTTCTTCACCGACAACAAGCTCCAGCGTCGCGTCTTCCTGCAGCAAGAGTTCAACGACTGCCATCAGGACGACAAGACCATCGACGAGTACACCCGCCGCCTCAAGCAATTGGCGGATGATCTCCGCGACATCGGCGCCAAGGTCGACGACGAGTACCTCCTCACCACGCTCACCGCCAACCTCAACGAGGACTTCGGCAACGCCGCCGGTAATCTCACCTTGATGACGGATCCCTCCTTTCCCAAGTTTGTGGCATACTTGAAGTTGGAGGAACGTCGGATGAAAGGCGTGAAGAAGCGCGCGCAGCACCAAGCCCTCGCCGCCGGCACCTCCCGCGGCGCTCCATCGCCTCCTGCCCCGCCCGCTCCACGGCCGCCACAGCAGCTCACTCCGCCACCGTGGCACAATCCCGCCCCACCTGCCGCTCCTCAACAGCAGCAAGGCGGCGGTAACCGTCGCGGGGGTCGTCGCGGGGGCCGCAAGCAGCCTCAACAGCAGGCGACTGAGGGAGGACAAGCGCACGGGGGGGCGCCCCGCCCGAACCAGCCCACCCCGCCCTGGACCTACGGCACCAATCCGTGGACGGGCGTGGTCCACGCCTACTCCATGCCGGTGCCTCGGGCACCCGCGCCGAGCATCTTCGGGCAGCACCCGTCCAGCCATCAGGCGTACTTCGCCGGCCCTGCTGCAGCGCCCCCCGGCGCCTCCTACCCGGCCTACGACGCCGCACCGCCTGCCTACTACGCGCCGCCGACCGCTGCTGGCTACACCGCCGCCGCGCCACCATCCGGAGGGTACCCTCCCCAGGTGCCGCCGCCGTGGGACCCAGCTCTCCTCGCCGCGCTGCACTCGGCGCCATCACCGAGCCATTACGGTGGCGGCGGTGACTGGCACATGGACACGGGCGCCACCGCTCACATGACATATCATCCCGGTAACCTTACGTCTTCCACTCCTGTTCAAACTTCTACTCGCATCACCGTCGGTGACGGTTCCTCCTTACCCATTACACATGTCGGTCATAGGTCGTTTCCCTCCACGTCTACCCCTATCACCATGTCTAATGTCCTTGTCTCCCCTAACTTAGTTAAAAATCTTGTTTCGTTCGTCGTCTTACTCGTGAGAATCCCATTACTGTTGAATTTGACGCCGTTGGTTTTTCTGTGAAGGACGCCCGTACACGGATGGTTCTCCACCGATGTGATAGTCCGGACGAGCTCTACCCGGTGCACTCCTCCACCACCGACACCACCGCCACCACCCGTCCAGCCGCCCTTGCCGCTAGCGTCGATCTCTGGCATGCTCGTCTCGGTCATCCCAACTCCACCGTCCTGCACCAAATTCTACAGAGTTTTTCTTTTTCATGTAATAAGGCCGAACACCATACTTGTGAGGCGTGCCGTCTCGGCAAGCACGTTCGTCTCCCGTTTAGCGAGTCTACCACTATATCTACTTTTCCGTTTCAGTTGTTGCATAGTGATGTTTGGACGTCCCCGGTTGCTAGCAACACGGGTTATTTATACTATTTGGTGATTTTGGATGATTTCTCTCATTATGTGTGGACGTTTCCTCTCCGTCGTAAATCCGACGCTCTCGCCACTCTCACCAATTTTTATTCATATGTCACCACACAATTCGGTCGTCCCATCCTCGCGCTACAAACTGATAATGGCAAAGAATTTGACAACGCTGCTGTCCGCCACCTCCTCGCGTCTCACGGCACCGTCCTCCGTCTTACTTGCCCCTACACGTCCCAGCAAAATGGCCGTGCTGAGCGCGTCATTCGCACTCTTAACGACTGTGTCCGCACGTTGTTGTTCCACTCCAACGTCCCTCCTCGGTTTTGGCCGGACACTCTCGCCACCGCCACGCTCCTCCTTAACATCCGTCCCTGTCGTGTTCGCTGGACCTATGCCCCTCACCAGCTCCTCTACGGTGTACCCCCATCCTACGACGATCTTCGGATCTTCGGGTGTCTTTGCTATCCTAGCACCGCGTCCACCACTCCTCATAAACTCGCTCCACGGTCGGTCCCTTGTGTCTTCCTTGGTTATCCCCCTAACACCAAAGGTTACCGGTGCTATGATCCCGTGTCCCATCGCGTGTACACCTCGCGACATGTTTACTTTGATGAGCTGGTTTTCCCGTTTCAGCAGGTACACTCCTCCAGCAGCGCCGCGGCTCCGGCTGCGCCCGCGCCCCCTGCGGCCCCGGCTCCGCCCGCGCCTTCTACGGCCCCGGCTGAGCCCGCGCCCACCGTGGCCCCGGCAGCACCCCCCGTCGCGCCCTCCGAGTCGACGCCCGGCCAGCCTTCCGCGCCGCCGGTTGCCTCGGCTCCCCCCGCTGCGGCCGCACCCCTCACCGGTGCGGTCACCCGTGCTCAGGTTGGGACTCGGCGTCCCAATCCCCGCTACACCGACCCCGCGTTCTCCTACGCCGCGTCTACATCGACCCCGTCTACGTCGACTCCGTCGCCGCTGCCCTCCTCCGCTCGCGCCGCCATTCGGGATCCGAACTGGCTTGCCGCTATGCGAGAGGAGTTCGACGCCCTACAGCGCAACCGCACGTGGCAGCTTGTCCCGCGACCCCCCAACGCCAATGTCATCACTGGCAAGTGGGTCTTTCGGCATAAGACTCGCCCCGACGGTTCACTCGAGCGCCATAAGGCGCGCTGGGTGGTACGCGGGTTTCGACAGCGAGCAGGCGTGGACTTCACCGACACCTTCGCCCCGGTTGTCAAACCGGGCACGATTCGAGCTGTCCTACAGCTCGCCGCCTCCCGCGCCTGGCCGGTTCACCAGCTCGATGTATCCAATGCGTTCTTGCATGGACATCTCGCCGAGCAGGTGTTCTGTCAGCAGCCCACTGGTTTCGTCGACAGCGCCTTCCCGGATCATGTGTGCCTGCTCTCCCGTTCTCTCTATGGGTTGAAGCAGGCACCTCGCGCCTGGTACCAGCGGATGGCGGGCTTCCTTCAGCAGCAGGGGTTCCGGTCCACTCGGTCCGATGCCTCCCTGTTCGTGTTCCACCAGGGAGCCGACACCGCGTACTTGCTCCTGTACGTCGACGACATCATCCTGACTGCTTCATCGACGGCTCTTCTGCAGCGGATTACAGCTCAGCTCAGCGCTGAGTTTGCCCTCAAGGACTTGGGGGCCCTCCACTACTTCCTCGGCATCGAGGTCGTCCGCCGCGACACTGGCTTCTTCTTGCATCAGCAGAAGTATGCGCATGAGCTTCTGGAGCGCGCAGGCATGCTAAATTGCAAGACTGCTTCCACACCTGTAGATACCAAGGCCAAGGTGTCCGCCGTCGAGGGTTCTCCGGCGTCCGACGCTGCCTTCTATCGCTCCATCGTGGGGGCCCTCCAGTACCTCACGATGACGCGGCCGGATCTCCAGTACGCCGTCCAGCAGGTGTGCCTCCATATGCACGCTCCGCGTGATTCTCATTGGGCTCTGGTGAAACGGATTCTTCGGTATATCCGTGGCACTATGTCCATGGGCCTCACCTTGACGGCTTCCTCCGACACCAGCCTCGTCGCCTACTCCGACGCCGACTGGGCTGGGTGTCCCGACACCAGACGCTCCACCTCCGGCTATTGCGTCTACCTCGGCCCCTCCTTGATCTCGTGGTCGTCCAAGAGACAGCCCACGGTTTCACGCTCGAGCGCCGAGGCTGAGTACAGGGCTGTGGCTAACGCCGTAGCCGAGTGCTCCTGGCTCCGACAGCTACTACAGGAACTGCTATGCGAGATACCGAAGGCCACGATTGTCTACTGTGACAACGTCTCCGCGGTGTACCTTTCAGCTAATCCTGTTCATCATCGACGGACGAAGCATATCGAGCTCGACATTCACTTCGTCCGGGAGCACGTCGCCCTTGGTCGTGTTCGTGTTCTACACGTGCCCACCGATCAGCAGTTCGCCGATGTGATGACGAAAGGCCTTCCTACCTCGACTTTCGAAGGTTTCAGGTCCAGTCTTTGCGTCACCGGCGACGCTTCGACTGCGGGGGGGTGTTGAACATGTTTGTACGTGTATAGGTTTGGGTTTTGTATGTCGTACCTGTAGCGTCTCTCTCCCCCTGTATTTATTGGGAGACTAGACCCGGTCACACCCCTGTACCTATATATGTGCCTAGTGCACGATCAATGAGATTATCGATGCACCAAACACTTTCCACACCACTGTTACACCTCAAAGACACAACCATGCATATAATCAGATAGGCAATATAACAAACATAGCTTGCCATATCATTTGCTCTCGTACATACAAAACAGTCGGGAAACTGTAACGAACACTCACCGATCGTTTTGCAAAGTTTCTAAAACACAGCTAATAGTACCGTATCGTAGCGCGCGCGCACATTCATTTTCCACATAATTTAAGTAGTCTGGATCTCCTTCAGTTTTTGCTCACACATGGATGCACGTACTTCAAACGAGGTCCTCCCTCATCAGGCCGGCGAAGTCGTCGGCGTGCTCCTTGGTGACGCAGCTGGCCAGCAGGCGCGTGCCGGCGAGCGGCGCTGGAGCCTTCATGACGATGACGGACGCGATGAGGTCGCAGTTCACCAGCGGGCCGGCGGTCATGGGCGTGCCGTACCCGTAGTCCACGTCGGAGAACCCGAGCTTGCTCCAGTCCGACACGTACACCGACTCGTAGTCGAAGGTCATCTGGAACGGGTCGCGCCCGCCGGTGCGGTCCTCGGCCCAGCTCATGCACTCCTCGGCCATGCGCCGCTTTGCCTCCCGGACCATCCCGACGAGCTCGACCACCGACGAGCCGGCGACTTTGTCCGCCGGCGCCGTCACCTTCACCGGGAAGATGGAGTTGCCCCAGTATCCCGGCTCCAGCTTGAGCACGTGGCGGGCGCAGGCGAAGAAGCAGAGCTTGACGTCCGCGGCGCCGGGGACGTCGACGGGGCCGATGGCCCGCGTCCTGCACTGCCAGAGCTTGGCGATGACGATGTCGAAGCCGGAGCAATACTTGCCGCCGGTCAACTCGGTGTACTGCGACTTGATCTTGTCGAGGTAGGCGACCGGGAAGTCGAAGGCGATGTACTCGAGTGCCAGCGTCGGCAGCTCCGGGAGCGGGCCGGGCTTGATGCTTGGGTCGGGAAGCGGTCGCGCGCCCAGACCGGCTTCACGCGGGGCTCAGGGAGGCCGCGGGCCAGGTCGCCGACGGCGTTGAGGAACTGGGCCGCGCCCGTGCCGTCGGCCACCGCGTGGTTCGTGCGCAGACCGATCACGAAGCCACCACAGGTGAATGTTGTGACCTGATCAATCAAAAGATTACAACCATTAAAATTTGAAAATGTGCGTGTACGTGCATGTTAGGTTCTCTGTCACTCTGTCATGCTCATGCAGCCTGTTTCTAACAGAATGCCACTGATTTCAAATGATAACATATTTGTTTCACGTATCTTCTCGTTTTCACTATTGATTTCTGTAAAAATTTAACATGTCATTAGTTCTTTTAGTGTGTACAAGCAACATCATTGACATTTGGCTTACGTACGTGGCAATCAAGACGGCACAAATGAGTTTTTATGTGTTACTTGTGGGGGCCATCATCGCTTCCTCATTGACTTTCTGGACTGTCCGAGAAGGTGAAAGCAAAAGGAAATGTTGTTAAAAAACGAACCTGGATCATGGCAAGGCTGTTGTGCGGCTCGACGGCCCAGAGATCCGGCGTCGGGTACGGCACGAGCTCCTCCTTGGTGAGCAGCAGCGGGCGCTCCAGGAAGTTGACGTCGGCGAGCGTGCAGTTCGCGGTGGCCTCCACGAAGTAGACGCCCGCGGCGGAGCACAGCACGTTGGGGCGCCCAGGTTCATCGCCGTCAACGATCTGCCCGGCGAACGGGTAGTAGTGCACCAGCGCCTCCGCGAGCGCGCCGCGCACCACTGCCGCCGGGGGCTTCGTCTTCTTCTCTTCGGCGGCGGCGTCGCCCGACTCGGGCGGGGCTTGCACGGTCACGGCGTCGCGGTAGACGTGCACGGACTCGACGAGGCCGCGGTGCGTCGGGTAGCGGTCGACCCAGGCGAGGGGGAGCGTCTCCGACGGCGTCTCGGCGGAGGGACGGACTGGACCCTCGGAAACCTTGGTCACGGCGAAGATGCCCATGGTTGATGACCCTGTTAATTCTAAATGGCTGTCAGCGACAAAATCGCCTGGAGTGAGTGACACCGGGCGCTCGAATGGTATTTATAGGAGCAGATGTAGGAGGAGAGGTGGACTGGAGGTGGCTTCCGACTACAATACTGTTTTGCCATCACGATCTCAACAACTTTCATTTCGAAGAAAAGGTTGGGAAATGTTGCGGTGATCACCAAGACACCAACTATGTATGTTTTTACTATTTTCTCCGTGAAAGCGAATGCACAACGTTAACTCAATTCCCTGTTAGTTGGGCCGCATCTACCGTACTAACTCATCTCCCAGCTTATGAAATGGTTTTACAGAGGATCACCCTAAGTTTTATTAGAGACTACTATAGATTCTCTTCGAAGTCAAACCCCTAAAACTCCGGAACTGTAATTCATAATCCTCGTGGAACTCGTAGCCACTCGACATAAATTTTACTCCCTCCGATCCTAAAAATGTGTCGGGAGTGGTACGCAATAATTGTACGGTACCCTTTAGTTCGAACGACAAATTTTCCGGACCGGAGGTTATATATTTTTTCCTTTCTTTGCCTCCTCGGTCTCAACAACTTCCATTTCGCAGAAAAGGTTGGGAGATGTTGTGGTGATTACCAACTATGTTTTTGCTATTTCTTCCATGAAAGCGAATACACAATGCTAACTCAGTTCCCGGTTAGTTGGGCCACATCTACCGTAACTCTATAAAAATCTCGTGAAATCAATTCAAAGAACACCCTTAGATATTTTTTTATTGAACTTCAGCTTGCATTACATCACAAAACAATAGTTTTGTTACAACATCATTAGTCAGCTCCAGAAAGGACCGAGGAGCTAATCCAAGTAAAACACTCCACAACAACCTAGAATTTTAGTATTAGAGACTACTATAGGTGCTCTTCCAAGTCACGCCCTCAAACTCCCTATTTTATGTAACTCCTCTTCCTCGCGGAATCCACTCGGCATATAATTTATGGACGCTGCTAGAGAGCAAACAACCATAATTGGATCTATCTTAGCGCTCAACCCTAAGTAGAAAGTCGATTAAAACACGTTCACGCCGGTATCCAAGAAAAAACGTATGTGCTTCAATTTTGCCTACCACAGCAAATTAGTTGCTTAAAATACATGTTACTTGTCAAATATAATGTCAAGCTGTCTAGCTACAACAATATTTGCTTGACTCACACTATCTTAAAATTTCCTACCACAACCAATAAGTTGCCTAAAAACACATGTTACTTGTCAAATGTAATGTGAAGCCGATAAACTATGTGCTAATTAAGGATACCGGGGACAATAAGAACTTCCATGTATTTAAAAACAAACGATGGTATTTCTGTGGTCATATTCAACCTTATATATGCATCGTGCCTTGCCTCTCTGCTTTGAGCAAGTCGCAATGTCATAGAGGCGTTTGCTTGGCCATTGGCTATTATGAGAGCATCTTCACTCGGGGCGCCTAAATGGCTGCCCAAAGGCCTTTGGGGGCGTGCCGAACAGGTTTTGCCCCCACTCGCGCCGTCCAAACGCGTTTTCGGTCCGGCGCGGCCAAGTTTTGTATCCGGCGCTCCTAGGCCACGCGCTCAACTTGGGGAGGCTTGTGGCAGCCTAGGACGGAACGAAGCGCGACGCCACGTCTGCCTCCGACGCATGGGCCACGCCTGGCAGTGAGACACGAGACTGAGCGCGACCTGGTCAGCTAAATTAATGTTGGGCGGCGTCTCGGTTTCCTAGTCGGGCGCAGCAACACGTCGCTTCACCTCTCTGCGTCTCTGCGGCAAGGAAACGTCTGTGCCACGGTTGCGTCAACGCAGGCAAGCGCTCCTTTTTAAGCGTCGGCGTTAATGATGTGGCAGGCGAGCCGTTGGCCGGCTAGAGTTAAGACGATCTCATCTGTTCACTCCCCGACCGTTATATAGAGCGGGTTCCTCGCTGTCTCCAGCACAGACATCTCCACTCCACCACCTAGCCATGGCCCTCCCAGGCGCTCCACGAAGAAAGAGACGGCGGCCCGCCGGCTCCAACGCTACAATCAAGCTTTGCACGTGGCGCTGCGGAACGACCACGAGGCGGGCTCCGTCTGCTCCACCACCTCCTCCGCCACCGGCGAACCTTCTCACGGAAGCCGAGGCGCGTGAGCTCGTCCGCACCAACAAGTCGGTGCCGGTGAACAGCCAGCTCCCCGAGGGATGGGAGACGAACCTAGGGCACGCCCCGGTTGCACCAGGGCTAGCCGGCCAGGCGCGTCTCGACTACATCGCCATGTGCATGGAGCGCACGGCGCCGGAGGTGTACGACGAAATCGGCGTACTGGGACAAGCAGACCGAGTTAGAGCACGCCTACCGCCGCAACTCCTTCTTCGCTGACGAGCCGCCTGAGGAATGGGTCGACTACGACGATGACATCCTCACCAACACCTCCGACGAGGACTTCGCGGCGGGCATGGAAAGGGAGAGGGTTCGCTACGAGACAGTGGCGCGCAAGATATCAGAAGGAGGCCGCGTGCAACCTCCACCGTCGCAACCTCAACAAGAGGCGGAGAAGGTTGATGGTGATGATGACAGCTTGGAGGACTGGCTCCGATGCCGGAGTGGGATACCGGCCACATGCAGCTCGACATTGAGGTGGATATAGCCTCCACCGCCACCGCCACCGCCACCGCGCAGCCTACTGTGCCGACCACCGCTCAGCCTCCTGCGCCGACCACCGGCTACCTCTACTGCCTCTGTTCCGGCTGCCGCTGGGGTCCTGTGCTCGCCGCCGCAAGGGCTAGCTCCTGCGCCAACTGCCGGTGTCCAGCGTGCCACCCTACGTACTAGATTTAGGTCTAGATTTTAATTTGAATGAATTATGTTAGTTTATAATAAAATTTTAATGAAATGTATGCACTTTCGTATCCAAATTTTCGTATTTGAATAATATTTGGACGTCGCAAGTGGGGGAGCTACGCCACCCAAATATAGCGACTAGTCCAGATGGCGCCCAAGGCCTGTCCGGATGACTTTGTGCGGCCATTTGGCCAGATTGCTCTGAGAGACGAAGAGGGAAGGTAGTGGAGCGGAGTAATTAACGAGCATCAAGCGATCTAGTATTGAAAACAACACTTGACAATTCAGTCTATGATTCTGTGCTACTACTCGAGTTGTCATATAGCGGCAAGCAGGCTCAACCTACTCAGGGCACACCAAACAGTCGCATTTAAATCAGGCTTACCAAATCCACCCAACACTAGTCGATCAGTACTTGGCAAACAGATCGATCACATGTCAGGTACAGAGAAAATTATCACAGGCTCACAGCGCACATGTCAGCTATAGAAGTACATGCACAGACAATTGATCTTTTTTGGTGATGGTGTTTAGAGAAAGAGAGAAAATGATGTTTCTTCGTATCAGATGTCCCCATACAGCGTACTCTCGCGCATTCGTCAGCGTCAGTTCAGACAAGCATACGGTACCACGACGTAGACTCAGTACATATTTTGAGTGGCACCACCGATAAAACAAACGAATTGAGACAGGCCGTTTAGTTCCAAACTCTAGTTTTTTACATAAGGCAGGTGCAACACATTAAAGGGGTCGGACGGGAAGACGTTGAGGCGGCACGGTGCTCTGGCGTGGAGGCTAACGCGAAATTTTTATTTGGGGAGCCCTATTGGGGCTGAATTTTTTTTGCTGCAGACAAAACAAGGACATATGAGAAAAATTTGGGGATCTAGCACGTTGGAGTTGTCCTAAGCCACAGGTGTTGTGTGTTGTAAAACCTATACACCACTACACCTTAGTTTTGTATTCATTCGATCTATTACAAATTAGTGGTTAAAGGGCAAGAAATTAATTTATTAATGTAAAATCTAATTTATTTATCATTAAAATCCATGGCCTAATCTAATATATGAGGAAGGCATTTTGGTTCATGAGTTCATCTGCTCCTGGTCGAATAAAAAAATAAAAATATGAAAACATTTCAAACAATTCTAAAATTAATTTATGACTAATATATACATATTTTCAAAATACGTGCCAAGTTTCGTGAATAAATGATGTGTGGTGATCTGTGAAAAATAACAAGATGAGTATTCTAAAACTATATTATTGTAATCCCCATTTTATCCACTAATTTGTCTTTTTTGTAAGAACAACCGCGTTGTTATTTCACCAGGAAACTTGGCACCTACACATAAGATAGAGCATTTGTCTACATAAAAATTCAGAATTTCTTGAAATGCTTACTATTGATTTTTTTTTTAATACTAGGAGCATATGAGCTTGGGAGCCATTTTGAATTTTCGCTAATATTTTTTTGTTACCATTGAGATCCATGTCATCCGTACTGGTTTCAATTTATCTGATTTAATATACATTTTCACCCAGTCAATTTTTTCGCAAGTAGCCCTGCTAATTTTTTTTCTACATATGTGCTTTATCATCCTTCAAGAATAAAGAGAAGAGCATCAATTATTAACTTCTTCGAAGCGTCTGTAGCACTAGACCTTCACTTAATCCATAAATGTGTAGCTTTCTTTCTATTACTATATGTAAGAGTATAAGTTTATGTTCATATATCATTGTCCTCTTAACCAAACCCGTTATGATCAAATCCTCACTCCACTCCTAATTAGCACCGACAAGGCTACACGTACCTGGCAATCTGCAACAGTGAATAGTCTAAAGCTATTGGCTCACAATTAAAAAGTAAAATGTTTGATCCAAAGTTAGTTGGACACCTAACTTGTCTGCATATTTGTTGGTCTATCGATATCATCACAAGTACGTTGCGTGCCTTTTATGTGCCCTCTTTTTCATCTCGTGGTACATCGTCGGTTGGAAAGAAGTCAAACAATTCATGCATATAATAAATTAATTGTCTGTCCAGAAAAATAAGCCAACAACTCAGTTTGGGGCCTCGCACCAACACATAGAGATAAACCCCAGGTTCGACGTTGGTGTTTCTCATTTAGGAGAAATATTATTCAGTGTATGCACGTGTATGTGTTGTACCGTGTTTCGCAAAAAAAAATAGTGCACGCACATTGTCCTCTTCTAACATCTTCTTTAATAAACTAATGGTTGCATACATCCAAGCATACCGAGACCAGGAAGGTTTTAATCTACCTTTTTGAATAATGTGTCTGTCAAATTTATTTTACTTGTGATCATCATTATTGGAAAGAGAGAGTACATCATGAACACTAAATTATAACTTGATGAACTTTGCTCCGCTTTCCACTCTTAAATTTTAAAACCGCCCATGTGACATCCTAAGCTTTTGATTAATGTTGAAGAATATTATTTGGAAGCCCGAGATATTAATCACCAACCAAAACTATACTATGGTTTAAGAAGGATACAATTTCGAAAATTTAGAATCTAATACATATGAAACTTTATAATTCGGGTTTCATTATGTTGGACCAAGCACAATATATAGTTGCAGGTTCAGTATATAGTTTTTACTAGAAAATCTACCAGTAAACTTAGTCCATATCTTATATCAGGAGTGAAATATATTCGCATGTTATGTTCCTACTACTATTATAAGCGACGATGTTTTTCTTGAAACGGGTAAAAACTTGGACATTTCATTGAATAAGAAAAAGAGTTCAAACAACAAGGCCGACGAACAAAATTACAAAGAGCTTATGTAGAACGACCTAGTTAAGAACAACGTGAGTCGGATGTAGAAACTGCTAACATAGCTCTCTCCAACTGTAGGTACTCTCTTGTGGGATCTATATAGATGCCGGCCGGCATAAATCCACCGGCAGCTTCAGCGTCTAAACCTTTGGACCACACCGAAGAGTGCGTTGCACTATTGCCGAATTAAGATCGATCTGGTTGATACGTCCACTCTAGCAACAGCTAGCTAACAGTTCTTAATCCTACATACTCAGGTTAATTAAAAGTATCAATTATATATCTCTGCAAAGTCAAATTGCTAGCTAAATATAGTACCAATATATTGCCGGCCTGAGAAGGATCGGGACACATGCAGATGCAGTCGCTGTTGCCCCAGAACAGAATACGCATGATTCGTCGGCGGTTTAACCGGAATCGCTCGTGCTATAGGGTTAATTACCTGGCGGCCTTTACTAGACTCCCTATCTGTTCTGACGCCGAGGAAGCGGAGGCCAGAGCAATGCTGTTTGGCATCAATGCCATCAACGACCTAAGGTGGTCCAGTCTTGTCCTTGAACTGGATTGTGCCGTGGTTGCTAATGCTCTTCGATCAAGAACTACTGACAGATCACAAAATTGGGCAACTATTGAGGAGGCGAAGTCAATCCTGGGTCAAAGAGTGTTTAACATTTCTATAATCAGGCGATCTGCAAACTCTGCCGCGGATGCGCTTGCCAAGATGGCCAGGACAGAGGGAAACAAGAGATTCACAGACAGTTTCCCGAATCATATCAGAGAACTGGCTTCGTACGACACTGAGTTTGTTGTACCCACGATCATGTAAAGGTTCTCTGTAATTCTCAAAAAAAAAAATTTACCTGGCAACTTGCATGCTGCTGGTGAAGGGTCACGAGCTAGTTAACCCCTCGTGACCTCGCAGCTACTGCATCTTGTACTAAACCTAGGACAAGATCCACAATTGTTAGTGGACGTCGATCGAGCAGCTTCTGCGAAACAGCTAAAGTGATACATTGATATTTGATCTTCCTTTTGCTAATTTAGAGTGGCATTGTGATCTCTGAAGTCACAGCCGATTTCCAAAAGATCCATGTTTAGAAGTGCAACTTGAATTAATTGCTTTTGAAAATGGATTCAGACTTTGAAAAAAAATCTCTATCAGCGGAGGCATAGACGGAACCAGGGAATACTTCAGCTAACCTAAGGGCATGGCTTCAAATCTTGAATCTTGCTGCTGATGTGATCAGTCGTGGACCTTGTGGTGCTTGGTTTTGGACACAAGTGCGTAGTGCTTTTCGGTTTAGGTCTCGGGGCAGTTGGTTTTGAGATTCTTCGATTCAAAGAAAGAACTAGGTCTAGACTATAGAGTTGTTGACTAGCGGACGAAGGACCCTTTACCTAGCTGGGAAGCTCTTTCTTTCTTTGAGAAAACGACTATTTGACCAAAAGCGATTGGCTAGGGTTATTAGTTAGCGTATGGTTCTTTTGAACATACACTAACCACCAGGGACGGAGCCAGGAATACTACATAAGGGGGGCCAATTGTACACTCCAAAAGTTAGAGGGGGCCGTATTGGTAAAATCTAGTAATTTTGGGGTCTAAATCATAAGTTTCATAGGGGGGTCTTCAGAAAATTTTCAGCCATGAGGGGGCCATGGCCCCAGCGTGCCCCCCCCTGGCTCCGTCCCTGCTAACCACTGTATTATTGATTAGACAAGACGGTGGTCTGATCGCCATAGGCCCGTGGATATAAATATCCAATGGTTCAGATCTACTCCATCCGTTTTCAAATATAAGATGTTTTAAAATTTATTCATATTCACATGTATACAAATGTATCTAGATACATATCATGTGTATGTTTAATCATTTAGTATGTATCTAGACAATATGTGCTGTAACATCTAAAACATCTTAAATATTATATTTAGGAACAGAGAGAGTACATAACTATTGTTATCGCTGGTGACATGTGAGTGAGTGGTACATGGGAGAGCCAAAGGAATCGATCGCATACGAGTGGCCAGAACGACAAAATTGAGTCTGAAAAGAAATTTTAACCCAGAGTGAACTGTTTCCAAAACTTTAAAGAGGATTGACCTTTTCGAACCTTCTCTTTTTCTAATAAGGGAATGCACTAGTAGGAAACTACCTATTCTGTGGCGCACCAAAAGAAATTCTGTGGCGCATGGATGGGTGCGTCACTGAATTCTCACATTTCTATGCCGCATCCACAAGATATGCGCCACAGAATCCTTAAATAATTCAAAAAATCCAGGAAAAAACAAAAAATGAAATAATTTGGAAAAACCTAAATATTTGAATTTTTGTATTCTGTGGCGCATACAGCAATATGCGTGCATTTCTGTGGCCCATGTGGTGCATACAAAAATATGCGCCACATAAATATTTCTGTGTCGCACGTACTTTTTAATGCGCCACGGAATGCATTTCTATCTATAGCTAGTTTCCTACTAGTGATGGCCCCGAACCATCAGAGTATTTGGCAGTTTAGAAATAGGTCAATCCAGACTTAAACGGTTCATTTCATAAACAGTTCATTTCATGTTAAAGTTTCCTGCCTTAGGGTCAATTATGTGGTTCTAACTTCGACCCATACCAGCAGTGATGCTCCAACACTACATGAATGTTTATCCCGGACTCTTCATTATATACATCGTTGATGAAAAATGTTTTGAGCAAACGAATTACACGTGCGCGTGCACTCACGATCCCCGTCTTTCACATCCCTCGGGTGGTCCCTTGCCGCGATCCACAACCATTGTCCCTCCATATCTCATCGGCTAACCCCTCCGTTTATCTCATATGCCTTTACATTTCCCATGTCCCTCCTTCGCATCAAGACATTTGGTAGATGTCGTGTGACCAAGCTTTTTCGAAATAATCATTGGGTAATTCAATGAGACTTGTCAGAATATTCAAAAGGAGATGCTTGAAGCCATGCTTTAACACTTCAAATCCATATGAAATCATTTTAAACTTCAAATCAAATGAAATATTGGGAAATAAGAGAAATGATATCCCCATTCCGACCAAGACAGATGTTTTACAAAAAGTTTATGTGATCAAAGAGTTAAACGAAGCATCGACCGATGTTGAAAGCGGCTATAGGATGACAGATAGTGCTAGAGATTAACGATGAGTAGATTGCCACACCTTATGTACACCACATTGGACACACCACGTTGCACCGGGTGTTGCCTATAGCAAAAGCCTTACATGTATTGCCTCCTTCTAGCATGAAGGTCTATCTTTGACAATTGACATGGAGGAGAGAACATTAAGTGAAAAGGCGCACTCTTCACAAAGAATTGCACTCCACAATGTAAACGAAATTCTAGGTGTGATTAGAGCATGTTCAAGGATAGCCACCGTAGCCAGTGGTCTCGACAGAAAAAACAACTTTATGTAGGTTGAAGTTGTCGTGTGTTTTCTTCTCTCCAATCCAAGGTACTATGAGTGGTCGTAACAGGAAGAAACTGTCAACAATGTTTTTGATAGAGGTAATTGTGCGTACCCGCCACGAATGGGAGCACGGAAGCTCCAACACAGGCAGGCTGGGGAGTGGGGCATATCATCACCTCGCTGCCACCGGGCTACACCTTGGTCCACAACCCAAGCTACTATCATGCCGTGCTTTTCTGACCTATTTCTTATGACACAGTAACCACACTCGAGGACCGACCTGACATCTGTATCATCTATCATGACTTTATGGGGCAATAGGTTGAGCCGATGTGGTTGTGTATATGCCCTTACGTACCTCTATATGTACTATTCTCAAAGCGCAACTCTTAATGTAGGAACTGCTTAACAAACAACCTATTGTGTATGTGTGATATATTTTAAGTTAATTTGGAATCCAGGCCGTCAACTGATTTAAGATAGTACTATCTGATGGAGTGACTTTTAAAAGTCTTCTTTTTTTTTTCCCTTCTAATGGTTTTTGCGACATTTGTTTCAGACGATGTCCGATGCAGCCATGAATGTTGAACTTCAAGCTGTTCACAACGGCGATGCGGCCCAAATAGGTTCCCTTGTTAGCAGATTGTTAATTAGTTCTCCGGGCCGCTCACCCCTTCAGTAGGAAATGGAAGATGTTATCGCGGGACAAGCTGCTATTTGGGCCAGCTCGTTGGTGTCCATATTCTTAAAGGCTTCATGAGTTCTCAAAGAAAAGAAAACTTGGGCCTTATGCTACTGTAAGAAAAAGAACAAGAGAAGGCCTTGTGCAGGGCCTCAAATAGAGCAAGCGTCGTGCAACATCTCCGTTGCCGCCGCAAATGTCCCAGGGTTATGGAGATTTGGGAAAGATTGGGTCTGCTGACTCTTATTCAGGAGATGTCCACCTATGATCGTTCTGGTTCCTCTGTCTTTGAAATACTACTCAGGTTACCAGATTCGGAGGCGCCAAGTGTGCAAGGGGTTGGGATGAAAGAAATGCTAACTACTGCTTGCTGGTACATGTGGTGGCAACGGAGACAATTTACCCATGGGGAGCCGATTGTTAATCCGGTGCGCTCGGCCCAGGCCATCTCAGCAATTGCTCTTAACTATTCCAGAGCCCAGCAAAAGAACTCTCATGTCCGTGTGAAGGGATGGGAGAAACCGAAGGAGGGTTTCTGCAAGCTAAATGTTGATGGCTCTTTCAAACCTGAGAGCTGTACGGGAGCCACAGGTGCAGTCATTCGGATGACGGGGATAATTTCATTGCTTGCTCTAACTGTGGCCTCCCTTCTGTATCGGATGTTCGGAATGGCCTTCTCCTAGCTTGCGAGGTGGGATGCACCAAGATTATGGTAAGCAGCGATTGCATGGAGGTTATCAATACGATGAAGGATGGAGGTAATTCGGCAGGGCCAGCTGCGGCAATCTACGAAGAGTGTAATTTCCTAGCTAGAGGATTCGCACATGTTGTCTTTGAACATTCCTATAGAGAAAGTAACTCAGTGGCTCATACTTTGGCTTGTAAGGCGGAGGGACCCCAGTCAGTAGTCTGGCTGGAGGATCCGCCAAATTTTATTTCTGAGCTACTTGTGAACGATGTAACCTTGTTTGATGAGTAATAGAAGGCGGTGTTAAATTCAAAAAAAAAACAATCAATTGAATTCTGCACTTGCTCTTAAAAAAAAGTTCTGCACTTTTTTTTTTGCGGGGAACTTCCAATCTATTCATCAACCATCAAGATAGTACAAATAACAACAAAAGTAAAATAAATTACATCGAGATCCGTATACCACCTAGCGACGACTACAAACACTGAAGCGAGCCGAAGGCGCGCCGTCATCGCCCCTCGCACACCGGAGGCGGGCAAACCTTGTTGCAGTAGACAGTCGGGAAGTCGTCGTGCTAAGATTCCAAAGGACCAGCGCACCAGCACTGCAACCGTCGCCGATGAAGAGAAGCATAGTTTGAAAAGATCCAATTTGTAGACACACGAACACAGACGAAGGAACACCAGATCCAGTTAGATCCACCGAAGACAAACGCCGACCGAATCCCATGAGATCCGACGGAGACACACCTTCACACGCCCTCTGATGATGCTAGACGCACCACCGAAACAGGGGCTAGGCGGGGCGGGGAGGACCTTATTCCAATCTCAGGAAGCCGCCGCCTTACTATCCTGAAAAGGACACAAATCCTAGCCAAACACGAAAAAAACAACTGAGAAGGAAGCGCTCCCACCGGCAAGAACCGAAAACCGCGTCTCCATGGCCCTAAGGCCAAAGAAAAAAAAAGTTCTGCACTTACACCCTACTTATATCCTAAAAGGGAAAAGGTTAGTTTTCAGTTGCTGACTGTTCTGTTTGCACGTTTCTGCAATATATAATATATAATGAGATAGAAAGCCGCGGGAAAGAGCTCAAAAAACTAGTGCTATGTCTAGTTTGTGGCCAATAAACTATAATATCATATATGCGTTTCAAAAAAAATGTATCATATAAGTTTCTTATTTCATGACCACAAAATTGGTGACAGTTGTTGCCAAAATGATGGAAGAGAAAAACCACTCATGCTGCATAAATAATAAATTTATTGATTGTTGGTTTATACTACTCATGAGTTATCGGGAGTACTACTTGTTTGCATGAGCTGATGAGCCAGGACTGACGAGCCTATGGCGGGGAGGACCTTATTCCAATCTCAGGAAGCCGCCGCTCTTGCTAAATTTCCTGTGGTTGGAAGAAAAGTGCACGCCCGCTTCTCGCTCTGCTCCAGCTCTTTTGGAAATTAACATTGGCTCAACTTCAAATAAAATATTATAGGGCTACATATTTCCTGTGTTTTTCCTACACTGCCATCAAACACCCATTTGTACCAACTCCTATAGTTTTCATTCCCGTATGATTCCGATGGGAAGACCATACCAATACTACATTTTTCCAACCCTTTAAATCAAACGAGCCCTCAAGTTTGCATGAAACTGATGCTGATCAAAGAGCTATGTGAATGGTTTCTTACCAAACGAGTCTCCTTGGGCTGATTTCAATTTAAAAATGGCATTCTTACGGAAGTGTCAAACAGAAAACAAACTAGAACAGAAAACATAGTTATGATTAAAGGCATCGACAATAGTAGGAAAAGGCTTATAGCCACCAGCATACCGCTGGCGGACGCCAGCGCTTCGACCGCTGGCGGGCGGTTTTTCGAGTCCGCCACTGGTTCTGTACGTACCGCTGGCGGACGCCAACCCTGCCCGCCAGCGGTAGTCGCAGGAATTTAGGAAGAGGTGGGGCAAACTACCGCTGGCGGACAGAATACGTACCCGCCAGCGGTACTAAGGGTACCACCGGCGGACGCTGTATAGTGCCCGCCAGCGGTACCTGCGTCGGCTGAGCTCAGCGGGAAAAAGGTGATATTACCGTTGGCGGACACACTACGTCGTCCGCCAGCGGTCCGTTTAGTACCGCTGGCGGACAGACACGGGCGTCCGCCAGCGGTAACCTGGGAAAGTAACATAAGTGCGGCCGCGCCTACCACCTTGCTCCATTATTGCACTTCACTCTTCTCTCTCACTAGCTCGAGTTTCCCCCATTTGTGGCTCCTTTCCCCATGAAATTAATCACTTTTAGCCAATAAAAAGTGATTTAGTTGATAGATCCCACTAGATCTCCCCCACATCCTACTTTGACCAAAAAATCCTCTCAAGTCACTCATATCTCAAGATCTAGATTTCATCTTCGGTCGACTTCCGCGGTTATTTTGACGTGTGTTTTAACTTATTAAGGTGATCTTTTATCGATATAAATGCACATTCTTAAAATTTGGTCGGATAAATGCGTCCGTAACCATGCGAAATGTTGGATGAAAATGGCTTGGAATGTATGAAATTGAGTTGTGATGAATAAATTTGTGTTGTGATGTGTGAAATTTAATGAGGGTGCCAATACCATGCCGGAATGTTGATTTATTTTCCGTTTCGGCAACTTTTGGCACTGTCCTTGGGTCCTATTTGTAGGAAGGTCATGGCGAATTTTTTCGTGAAACTCGATAACATGTAAAATGGTGCTTAATTATTGTCTTGATTGTACAACGTGCAGGTGATAATGGTTATTATGAGTGAACGTGTCATGAATACATACTTGAGACACGCGACGAAAGACATGTTGCGGAATAAACGCAAAGACATACAATGTCTGTGTCGAACATCCAAATTGGAGGTCGGCATCAGCCCATTTAGCGGAGAGTTGCTGTCTCACCTGCTCTGGCGTGGTTTCATGGATAGCCACACTCGTTGGTTAACAGATGATGAACATGATGAAAATGATGGTGCGCCGGAAGGAAATAATCAGGATCAAGGACAGCAAGACAATAACGACGAGGGGCAAGAAGACGAAGATCCTGATCCGGATCCCGTGCAATATGATGAAGTAGAAGAAGACGATGATGATCATGTGGTACCAGAAGAGGAGGACACACGGACACCGCTAATTTCAGTCGTGCGGGACCCTCATCTAACAGAATTGTTTCTTCAGAAGACGGCTAATAGGGAATCTAAGCTGGCGCAATTGGAGAAAGATTCAAATACTCTGTTGCATCCAGGCTGCGACCCGGAAGATTCTCGCTTGATTTTCTGCAGATGAAGACAAGATACAAATTGAGCGATATAAGCGTCGACGCTAAGCTGGAATACTTGCACGGTATCCTTCCGAAGGGCAACACGTGTCCTAAAAGTTGTGACGAAGCCAAGAAAGTCACGTGCCCCTTTGATTTATCGCACGAGAGGTACCATGTGTGCATCTTCGATTGCTACATATTCCGGAAAGAGGACGAGGGAATGACCAAATGTCCAGTGTGCGATGCCGCTCGATGCAAGACCGGGAAGAAAGCCCCTCGCAAAGTTGTGTGGTACTTTCCGCTCATTCCTTGTCTGCAGCGATATTTCGCAGACCGTAAGGAAGCAAAGCTTATGCGCTGGCACGCGGAAAGAAGGGCGGCAGTGGTGCAAGATTCAGACCGGAGTGAAAAGATAATTCTGACAAACCCTTCGGATGCAAGCCAGTGGAAAGCATTAGACGCTTACGATCCAGACTTGGAGACGAGCCAAGGAATATTAGATTGGGTGTGAGCACCGACGGTCTCAATCCGTTTGGCAACCAGAGCAGTTCACACAGCACGTGGCCCATGTTTGTATGGGTATACAACCTACCTCCCTGGCTGCGTATGAAAAGGAAGTACATACACATGAGAATGCTAATTCAAGGGCTGAAACAACCTGGCAGCGACATCAATCTGTATCTGAAGCTACTGAAAGATGAGCTAGACACGTTATGGGCATCCCAAGGGGTTCCCACTTGGGACGTCGCGCATAAGATTATTTCCTTATGAGAGCTGCCTTGCTGTGTACAGTGCACGATTTGCCCGGCTACGCATACGTTGCTGGCCAGGTGTCCCACGGATATTTCGGATGTGTCAGGTGCATGGATGATCCGACATTCCACCAGCTGAAGAAAGCCGGTTCTCGAAAACCATCTACATAGGCCATCGAAGGTGGCTACACGATAAAGACCCATGGAGGAGGCGTGGATACCTTTTCAACGGTAAAGATGAGCTCCGAACACCTCCACGTAAGAAGAGCGGCGATAAAATTTACGAGTTGCTGAATGAATGGGAAGAGTGCCCTGAGCCGGGAAAGAGGCGAAAGGCGCCAAAACCGCTCCATGGTGTTTGGAAGACGAGGTATGTGTTTTGGGACTTGCCATACTGGCCCATCTTCAGTACGCCAAATTGCCTTGATCTAATGGATGTCACGAAGAATGTGTTTGAGAGTATGTTTGGCACTGTGCTCCACATGGCGGACAGGACCAAAAATGTGGTAGCCGACCTGTTGGATGAGGAGACGCACGGTCACAATGCCAAAAGGGTTAAGAAGAATGACTATTATTTTCCCCCTCTTGCTTCACTCTTAGTCCAAAGGAGGTCAAACAATTGATGAAGTGCCTTCTAGGAGTCAAAGTGCCTTTGGGTTACTCGGGGCTGATAAGTAGATTCTTAGACTGACAGAAAAAAATTCAGCGGTATGAAGTCTCATGATTGTCACGTGATGATGACACAGATATTCCCAGTTGCGATCTGAGGGACAATGGACAAGCATGTCAGTGAGACCCTTTTTGGACTCTGTAACTTCTTTGACGTGATCTCTCGAAAGTCAATCACCGCAAAGAGACTCTCAACGCTGCAGGAAGAGATTCTTGTGATACTATGCGAGCTTGAGATGTACTTCACGCCCGCATTCTTTGATATTTGCGTGCATCTGTTGGTCCACATCGTGGATGATATCATTCATCTCGGACCGTTGTTTCTCCACAACATGATGGCGTTCGAAAAGATGAATGGGGTCATAAAAGGATTTGTTCGTAACAGGGCCCGTCCAGATGGAAGCATCGTTCAAGGCTTTCTCACTGAAGAGTGCATCTCTTTCTGCACAAATCATCTGGAGATAATTGATAACCCTGTTGGTTTCCCCCTAACAAGCACTTTGGCAAGTTAGGTGGGTTAGGTCACAAAAATGGCGCGCGGGACTTACATGTGGGCTTCGCTCGTCGAATGGCCGACTTTAACAGGGCAAAACTTAGTAGCTCTCCAACACCTTCAAATGGTCGATACTTGGGTAGAAAAGCACACACACACGATTAAGTAGAAGTACATTAACCAGGGCAGGCAAAAGACCGAAGGAGAAATAATCAGAGAGCACAACTCCTCTTTCTTGAGTTGGTTCAAAGATGAGCTTGTCGCTCCGCCAACGGTTGATGTAGAAGGTAGATTGTTATACGACTTGTCATGTGGCCCCGCCCCCAACCTCGCGACGTTTCAAGCATACACTAGTATAGAACGACACATCGGATACCCCTCTATGGCAACGACAGGAGTTAGGCGACGGTAAATTGCGACATCCCCCGCGTGCCCGCACTGGGCCGTAAAGCAGGCCCACAACAAAGGCAACGGGTGAATAGTGGAATATATGTTGGCAACGGAGTTTGGTTCAGCTCCGTTACCGATGTGTGCTCATCGCACACGGACAGTTTCGTAATCTTCGTTGCCATTAGAAGCAGCCCGACAGCCGGCCTATAAGAACCTACTATGCCCTTCACTCTCACTCTCACTGTCTCACTTCCAACCCTAGCCGCCGCACAGTCTCCTCTCTCTCCACTCTCTCGCATGGCTTCCACCGTCGGCGCTGGTAGATCCGGCCATCGCGGCCGTGGCCGCGGCCGTGGCCGCCACACCCTCCGGGCCTTCAGGCAGCAGCAGCGTCAGCTGGTGTTGCGGACGAGCTTGCGGAATAGGCCGCCGCCGATCCGGCCCCCGCGGGCCGGTCCCGCAGCCTTGGCGCTCGTCCGCACGGCGAAGGCTCCGGCCGCACCCGCTCATTTGGCCACCATTGCAGCTACCGCGAGATCCGCCAGGCGATGTACCCCGGCCGCCATCCGTCTTCCTCCTCCTCCTCGTCCTCGTCCTCCGACGAGGAGGAAGAGGAAGAGGAAGAGGAGGACGATCGTGATCTGGAGATCGCTTGCCAACTCTCCCGCGCCGATTTCGAGCGCGAGGACGCCAAGCGTCGTCAGGGCGAGGCCGATCTGGAGACGGCGGTCCTCCTCTCCGAGGCGTCGACCCAGGTCGAACACGTCGAGGAGGCGGTCTACCAGTTTGACCTCCGGGCCGCCATAGCCCTCTCTTTGGTCCACGGCGAGGGCAAGGCGCCGCCAGGGGAGGCCGGCGCTAGCTCCGTCGCCGGCGGCGACGCTAAGCGAGCCCGCCTCGCCTAATGTAAGACCCCAGTTAATAGATTTATCCATAGATTTGCTCTGTTTTTAGTAGGCATTGTTTACACATAGATTTTAGCTGTTTTCTAGTTGTAAGTAGCTAATTGTTTATCCATAGATTTGCTCTGTTTTTAGTAGGTATTGTTTACACATAGATTTTAGCTGTTTTCTAGTTGTCAGTAGCTAATTGTTTATCCATAGATTTGTTCTGTTTTTAGTAGGTATTGTTTACATATAGATTTTAGCTGTTTTCTAGTTGTAAGTAGCTAATTGTTTATCCATAGATTTGCTCTGTTTTTAGTAGGCATTGTTTACACATAGATTTTAGCTGTTTTCTAGTTGTAAGTAGCTAATTGTTTATCCATATATTTGCTCTGTTTTTAGTAGGCATTGTTTACACATAGATTTTAGCTGTTTTCTAGTTGTAAGTAGCTAATTGTTTATCCATAGATTTGCTCTGTTTTTAGTAGGCATTGTTTACACATAGATTTTAGCTGTTTTCTAGTTGTAAGTAGCTAATTGTTTATCCATAAATTTGCTCTGTTTTTAGTGGGCATTGTTTACACATAGATTTTATCTGTTTTCTATTTGTAAGTAGCTAATTGTTTATCCATAGATTTGTTCTGTTTTTAGTAGGCATTGTTTACACATAGATTTTAGCTGTTTTCTAGTTGTAAGTAGCTAATTGTTTATCCATAGATTTGCTCTGTTTTTAGTAGGCATTGTTTACACATAGATTTTAGCTGTTTTCTAGTTGTAAGTAGCTAATTGTTTATCCATAGATTTGCTCTGTTTTTAGTAGGCATTGTTTACACATAGATTTTAGCTGTTTTCTAGTTATAAGTAGCTAATTGTTTATCCATGGATTTGCTCTGTTTTTAGTAGACATTTGCTCTGATTTTAGCTTTGTTTCTGTTATGCCGATGATTAAAATTAGGTGACACCGTGTGATCCGAGGGTGGCGCTAGTGATCCTTGTGATATGCACAAATACACAACGATCTTATGCATCCTACTTGGCTCGCTTGTTCCATCCCTGGAATTTGTGTGTCCAATCTACCTATATATGAGGCATTGTTTAGGCTATGTTCTAGTTGTAATTAGTTCTATATTTTCTGTAATGCCGATGAAGAAGCATATGTCTTGTGTATAGAGATGAAGGAGTTTACATTTTGATTTTTTTCATCTCCTTTAGGGAGAGGAGGAAACCTGGAGACTATGCGGCGGCCGTGAAGACGTAGGAGCGGGGCTCCGTCCACACGGTCCACTGAAGCCGGCGTCTCCAGGAGCAAGACTTTTGTGCAGTACTAAATAGGTAGAAGAAGACCACGCAATGAAGCTGGGCGAAGAGGAAGGTGAAGAACCGGCGGCCATCAAGCAGGAACCACAGGGCTCCGTCGACGGTGCAGCAGGCGTCACCGGCTTTTTTTGTTTCCTTTAGCCCTCATTACAAACAGTCAAAAACTAATCTCCGTATCTGATGTAAAGACTAAAGGCAACGGTTTATATTTTATGCCCGTTGCTAAACTTATTGCAAACGATAAAAATCTCCGTTGCCATTGTGAGGCTTCACATCAGTATCGGAAGCGGGGACACGGACCCTTTCTCCGTTGCCAAAGGGGTTTTTGGCCCGTTTTCGATGTGTCATTATGTACTAGTGATATGATATCAACGGGTTCACTTTCTACACAGAGGAAAAGGACAAACTTCTGACTATCAAAACTCAGGGGTAACGATGCAATCTTACGTCGGTGACAAAATGTTCAGGTACTACGGAAGGATAGAGGACATCTGGGAGCTTAACTACTCTGGAGAGAAGGTGCCGATGTTCGTGTGAGATGGGCTAGATTATCCACCGTGAAAAGGAAGACCAATACTTCACCACCATGGTTTTACCCGAAGCCGGCACTTCATCAAGCAGCACGAACGTCACCGCACAAAATGAGCCATGGGTATTGGCTAAGCACGTGTCTCAATGCTTCTTCATAACCGACCCGTCAAAACCTAGCCATGTAGTCGTGAGGAGAGGCAAAAGAAACATCATTGGAATGGATGAAATCACCAACGAGGACGACTTTGACTAGTACGGTAACCCTAATATTGAAGATGATGAAGATAATGATAACACGCCATACACATTCAGAAGAAGCAGAACCACGCTACCCACGAGAGGAGGTCTTCCATTCAAAAGAAGAGGTCATAGTATGGGCCTGAATTATGCAACTAAGATCAAAAAAGGCAAGAAGAAGCCCAAACGCTAAGAGAAAAGCGCGAGACATGTGTGTTATTGTAAAGTTGTATTTAAGATGTTTTGAACAATGATGTGTATGAATATTTATTTAAATACACTCAACTATTTTAAACGTATTTTGCTATGCACCACTGTACTTGAAAATACTAAATATTAACAAAAAACAGAATAAAATAACAAAACAGAAATAATAAAAAATACCGCTGGCAGACACAGCTCCCCGTCCGCCAGCGGTAACGATATACCGCTGGCGGACACCCGTTCCGTCCGCCAGCGGTAAGTGTGGCCGCCCCACTTACCGGCCGGCCGGTCCCCTCTCTTTCCCATTTCCCCCACCCGCGCCTCCTCTCTCTAACCCTAACCCGACGCCCCGTGATACGGATCAACGTGATCCAAAGGGGATTTAGGCCCAATCTTTCACGGCGAACAAAGAAACGATAAAAGATAACTTCGATCGTTGAGCAGATTGGATTTACTCCACGATACGCAAACACAGATTCAAAGAATCAGCAATCAAAACGGACAACACCTTGATCTCGACGACCCATCTTGGGACGAACCTTCAGGATAACTTTAATCTCAAATTCTAGTCTAGGGATACATGGCGGCTGCCGAACCCTTTATATGGGTGACTCAAAACCTAACTCGGTTGGACAGGCCTACACCGAACCTAACACAAACTCAAACCGACTGAACCCAAACATGGTTCGAACCAACTAAAATAAAACACACTGAATAAAAATAAAAGGACTATGTGGACCGCCTCAATCTCCACGTCACGCCTCTAGCTCGGTGGAGTCCTAAAGTTGGGCTTCACCTCATCCTCGAGAGGAACCTCAAAGCATAATTGTCCAATCTTCAAAATATATGGAGGTGGTGCGATGGCAGGAATAATAGGCATCCTCCCCTCATCATCCCCCCAACTTGAATGGAAACCGTCCTCGGTTTTGCCTTAATGATTTGGACCTTCTTCTTCACAGCTACGACATCCACTTTGATATCCTTGTCAAGCATTGGCTGCAGCACATGACGCTTGCCCAAATGCCACAAGGAATACACATTGGTACGCCCCTCATGAGTGGAACGCTTATCAAACTGCCACGGTCGGCCTAGCAGCAAATGACATGCATCCATAGGCAAAACGTCACAGACCACCGTGTCCTCATAATTACCTACAGAAAATTTCAGGCGCACCTTATGTGTGACTTTCAGTTTCCCGGAGTTGTATAACCACTCAACGCAATGTGGCTGCGGGTGCTTCCATGTAGGCAATGCAAGAGAGTCCACCAAGCTCTTGCTAACAATATTGGTGTAGCTGCCATTATCAATAATCAGCTTGCAAGTGGTGTTCTTGACGGTGCATTGGGTCTGAAATATATTCCAGCGCTGCCCTTGTCCCTCTATGCGGTCTTGAGGCACACGTTGCACCATCAAACTTTTGCAATTAGGAGCAGCGTCCTCTGGATACACGTCAACCTTGTTGTCATCAGATTTCTCACTAGAAGGCTCATCAATCGTCTCCTCATCGCTAGCAGAAATATAGCCATCTTGTGTGAGCATCACCCTCTTAGCATTAGGGCATTCGCGCCTCATGTGTCCTCGGCCTCCACAAGTAAAACACTCAATATGAGCGGTGGAATGAGAAGACGCAGTCTTAGACACACCAGATTTGGGCGAATCAAGAGAAATATTATTGGAGCGTGTAGAAGGTGTCGGCTTAGCACTATAACCAGCAGCCTCGCCATTGGAACGACGCCATGTAGGAGCAGGGCTGTAGCTTGACGTCGTTTGAGTTGTTGCTCCGCACGCTCAGCTTGGTGCACAAGGTCCTGAATATCATAATAGAGAACCGTCTCCACACGATCTTGCACCTCAATATTCAGCCCATAAAAGAACCGAGACATAGTGGCCTCCGGGTCCTCATGTGTTCCTGTACGTACCATGAGCAACTCCATCTCCTTATAATATTCATCCACTGATTTATTACCTTGAGTGAGCCGCTGCAATTTATTGTGCATATCTCTCTTATAGTGCTCAGGAACAAAACGACGTCGCATGATCTCTTTCATACCTGTCCACGTCGTCGGCCTTGTACGCATACGCAGAATTTGACTCCACCAAATTAACACATAACCGGTGAATTCAACTGCAGCAAGTTGGAGTCTCTTCTCCTCAGCATAATGGTGGGAAGCAAAAATCTGATCCATACGCATCTCCCACTCCAAAAATCTTCAGGTCCGCGGTAACCAGAGAACGGAGGGATGGACAATTTGATACGTCCAAGACCACCATCATCAACGGGAACACGAACAGCATGCCCAACACGATCACGAGCTTGTGGCTGAACTTGACGAGCACCTACAGGACGAGCATCAAACGCACGTTGTGGTGGTGCATAATTAGCGTCATCCGCGAGTTCATCATTATTGGGTGCCACTAGTCGACGATCTTGATTTTCAGCAGCGCGGCGTTGCATCACGTCGCTGGCCTGTGCAGCAGGAGGGGGCTGCAGGGGTGCATGGGCAGGAGCATCGCCCAAGGCATCAATCCGGGTAGCCAACCGTGCAATTTGCGCCGTCAGTGCAGCATGACTCTGACGAATATAGTCGCACATGCTATCAAACCCAGCCCGGACATTGGGAGCTAAATCATCAGCGAAGGTTGGTGGCACAAGCTCCTCCGGTTTCTCCACAGTAGCATCCGAATTTTCTCCATTACCCGAGTTCATCGTGATGTCGCTCCAAATGAATCCTCAGAACCGCTGCAATTCACGGCAGGAGTCTCGAGACCAGACGATCTAGACAGCTGACGACAAAACACGATACAGATTGGAAGTACCACAAGCAGGCGCCGATCTGCAGCTAGATATCAAAGCCAACTCCCGAAATCCAATGTAAACACGTAGCCCAAGAAGTCTCACGTGAAGAGCAAGGAAGCTGATGCAAATTCTCTTCCTTTGTTCTTTTCCAATTACCTTCTCTCACGCCAGGAAAAAGGACGGAACAAAAGCAGCAGAATCCGATCGGGACTCCTAATACCTCGTACAAGTATGGCGGCGGCACAAATCCAGCTCCGTCTCGATCCAAAGCAGACGAAAATACAAATCAAAACCGTGTCTTGGCGCGATGCCTCCGGCAGCAAAGTTTCAGCAGATAAATCTCAGCAGTATGATCGCCGTGAGAAACCCGACGAATCTGATACCAAGATGATACGGATCAACGTGATCCAAAGGGGATTTAGGCCCAATCTTTCACGGCGAACAAAGAAACGATAAAAGATAACTTCGATCGTTGAGCAGATTGGATCTACTCCACGATACGCAAACACAGATTCAAAGAATCAGCAATCAAAACGGACAACACCACGATCTCGACGACCCATCTTGGGACGAACCTCAGGATAACTTTAATCTCAAATTCTAGTCTAGGATACATGGGGCCGAACCCTTTATATGGGTGACTCAAAACCTAACTCGGTTGGACAGGCCCACACCGAACCTAACACAAACTCAAACCGACTGAACCCAAACATGGTTCGAACCAACTAAAATAAAACACACTGAATAAAAATAGAAGGACTATGTGGACCGCCTCAATCTCCACGTCACGCCTCTAGCTCGGTGGAGTCCTAAAGTTGGGCTTCACCTCATCCTCGAGAGGAACCTCAAAGCATAATTGTCCAA
Organism: Poa pratensis; assembly: GCA_947311845.1. Lineage (NCBI taxonomy): Eukaryota > Viridiplantae > Streptophyta > Magnoliopsida > Poales > Poaceae > Poa > Poa pratensis. Next base: position 97,514,801 of record CAMZMU010000085.1, read on the forward strand.
TCTTCAGAATATATGGAGGTGGTGCGATGCAGGAATAATAGGCATCCTCCCCTCATCACCCCGGCCTCTGACCCGCGCCGCCGCCCCATTCGCCGCCGCCGTCGACAGCCGCCCGTCCCGCACCGCCCCGATTCGCCCGCCCGCCGCCCCTACTCGCCGCCTTCCCGACCGTCGCCGTCGCCGCCGACTCCGCCACGCCGCCGCACCCCTCCCGGTGAGCTCACCCGCCGCCTCCTCCCTCCCCTCCCACCCGTAAACCGCCGTGCACGGAAGGTGTTTGGTGAAATGCCACTATTATTTTTTGCCCCTTATTTGTGAAATGTCCTATTGTTTGGTATTGTTAGTGGTGAATGTGAATGCGGATGTGATTCGGTGGTGGTTGTGATGTTATTCGGAGATGCCGATTTTGGTGGTTGTGATGAATATAAAATGTTTGCAGGTAGCCTTGAGTCCCTTGAGATTGCCGGAACGTTGATTAGCTTCCGTTCCGGCAAATTCGGGTACTCCATATGTCCTAATTTTAGCAAAGGTCATGCCAAAAAAAATCGTGAATTTTGGCATGACTTTCTAAAATTAGGACATATTTGAGTGCGGGCAAACTTAGACTCATGGGTATCTTAGTATTTAATTAAGTGAATTTTCCTGTTATACTAAGTTCGACTTTCTCGTTAGTGTGAACATGGCGACAACGACGAGGCCGGGGTTCTCATATAGAAGGCGAGGATCCGATGCAGGCGTTCATCGAGAACGAACTCACATATACCTTCAAATCCATGTTTCCTACCGTCTGTGAGTTTGTTGGGACTTGGATGAAGGGAGGCCAAGTAGGGCCTCCCCATGATCGGCTACGGGTGCGGCAACTCTATCACCAATTTGGTGCCTATTTTGCCAAATCATGAGACGCCAGAAGATGCGCCGGTGAACAAGCCTAAGAAGGCACGGAAAAGATACAAGAAACAAAATTGGAGGACTTCACCAACTGACCGGAGAAGGGGACCGATTCCCGGTTTGTGGATAGGATACCCATCAAGGCTGGCATAAGATGCATCACTTGGGTAAATCGATCATGCCGACCAATTGTGTCGAAAAGTTGAGAGGACATTTGTTGGACCTACATGAGCTTGTTCTTGTTATGGAGACGAAACTTCTCGACCAAGAAGATCCAACATATCCACTTTTCATTGCAAAGGTACCAGACCGGTTGGGCTTTGTCAGGGAAGATGGCGCAGACCTGCTCTTTGTGAGATTTGATGATATCTTCGCAATGTTCCATATGCTTCCGCTCCACCCATCTATAGTCCGTCTTGTTGCGCTCGAAATGGCGCACCAAATCAAAATGGAGGATACCCTCGGCATCGTGATGGTTGACCCCTACTACATGCAAGAAATGTTCGTGAACAACCTTGAGGGTAGGAAATCCGCGACGCGTTATCTCGAAAAGCTCTTCCTCGACAATGCTTCGAGGGGAGCTCATTTCTCTTGCCTTATTTTCTCGAGTAAGTCATGCCTACCGGTCATAACATGCTTCCATAGATTTCCATCGTTGAATCTGCGTCTACAATGGTGATTTTTTGCGCAGAAACAAACACGGCACCCTCATCCTCTTGGACATGGAACGCTTGGCTGCCTTGTATCTCGATAGCGGGGATCGCAATGAAGACATGCGGAGTCTAAGCGGGACTACACCAACATCAAGATTGTTATTAATAATGCTCTCAACGGCTACGCCATGAAGGGTGGCCCGATTTAAAAAACAAAAAAGACAGATGATGGAAGGTTTAGATTCGCGCATAGAACGTATTTCCCCTGCATCAAGCAGGATTCAAGTAGTTGCATGGAGTCATGGTACCTCCTCTATCAAATGAGGTGGTTTTTAAAGTATCAACGACGAGGCCAATTTATTTGTCGTGATTTCAACGCATGGGTCGAAAGACTAAAGGACCCCACTGATTATGTTATCAGAGCTGAGTTCCGATACATTCAGAACATGATCGCGCGAATCATCATGTGTGACGTCCTAGATGAAGATGAACAATTCTACTACGGCTTTCAACCACCACCTAATGCCGATATAGAAAGGCGCTTAAGCCGTTGGGTGATCACATGCCATTCAACTCGTTAGATGGTTGTCAACCGTTTCCGTAGATACCGGAGAGAAGGTGATCGAGGAACAAATCTTTCTTCTGTCTTATGTACACAACTCGTTAGATGCATGCATGCTTAGTTAATTTTTTGTTTGCTTTAATCTTTCTTATGTCTTATGTACACAAATCTTTTTTCTTACAACTCTTATTTGACTTATAATTTTATATGCGTCTGTACAGAGAAATGGGAAGTGGTATGTGGTGTACAAAGATCATGCTCCGGAGTCTATGAAGAGTGAGAAGACTGTAAAAAGCAAGTGAACGAGTTCAAAGGAAACAACCACAAAAGCTACAAGACTAAAGCGAGGCGGAAGCTAGGTACTCCAACCATTACTTGAGGAAGAACCGGATGAAGTCCAACATCATCGTGAACAACCACAACATTTACGACAGTAAAGCGGAGACAGAAGCTAGATACTTGCATCACCTGCTTGCGGAAGAGAGGAAGAACCGATGAAGTCCAACTTCATCGTGATCCCCTTCTTACTCATCATTATTGTCATTCTCTTGTATAAGATTGTGGTTTGGATGACATTAGTTCATTTGGAAAACTTCCGTGTATGAATCTATCGACATGTATTCGTGTATGACAACTTTTGACGCTTTTGTATGTGGAATTTTCTATATTATTGTCATTATGGTCGCCTGTACCTGAATATACTGTATTTATATTTGATATACTGCTGGAATACGTTATTTTAGAAGAAACAAAAAACACCACAAAAATTATACCGCTGGCGGACAGCGCCCCCAGAACCCCAACCAGCGAGAAGTACCGCTGGCGGCCGAGGTGACTTAGCGCTGGCGGCCACGGGCGCACGCCAGCGCTATCTAACCTAACGCTGGTAGCATCAATTGTGCCCGTCAGCGGTAAGGAGCCTTACCGCTGGCGGACGGCCGCCCGCCAGCAGCATAAATTACCATTGGCGTAATGATCGCTGGCGTGCGCCCGCCAGCGGTAGGCCAATTCCGTCCGCCAGCGGTAGGCGTTTTCCTACTAGTGCGAGTTAAAACAAGGCAACTACTTATTACAATTTTGTCTTCTCCAGCAATTTGGAGAACTTTGAAATACAACACATAAAAGATTCACAAAAAACCGAGGTGACCTACAACAGTATCATGTAATGACATCATTCCATCTATCTTGCAGTAGACGACGACCATCCATTTGATATGCTTCTAGGATCACCTGCTTGAGCTTCTCTGTGACATCTTCAAGATTTCTTACATCTTGGGTTTTTTGCGCCCATGAATTAATCATGTTACATAACATGCAAATTATATTTTAGGGGTCATCTCAGAATAGATGTAAAGCATGCGTCATCTTGGTTTCCGGATCATGAACACACTACTACCCCCCCCCCCCCCCCCCCCCCCCCGACATAGATCACTAGTTTGTGTTGGGAATTAGGGAAATAGTTGATCCAATTTCCAGTCAGGTCTAATGCACTATCATGTGGTCTAACGAGACCAACAACACATAAAACCACATGCCAAACAAGTTTGGTCAGGTAACAACTGAACTATGATATGATCAACATTATCTTTCTTCCCATAAAAGTGGCATATTGATCATAATTATCCTTGGTTATTTAAGATGTCATTTCTCAGTGTCAACCACAAGAACACTTCCATATTCAAATGAATTTGAATTTTCTTATACCAACTTCTAAGTAAAGATACCGTGTGACCTAAAGTGAATGTAGAGGTCTCTCACTTTAAATTTCCCCATAATTCTTATCTTCCTACTAAGCTTATCACGCACATTATCGGTTTGAACTTCATCCATGATAATTTTCAGTATCCCAAAGAGTTAAAATATATCTCCAAAGAAATCTTTTTAATCTAGTGCAACCACAACTCTCACATTTGACTTTACTGTAATATCTTTAAAGAAAGTTAAATTATATAGTCCGAGACAGACACTGTACAACCAAAGAAGAATCTTCCACCCATGCATGTATCTTCCAACAAAAATGTTCTTCCTTTTCATTTAAGATCGCGTTGGCATATTGTTAGAATGTATGGTTAACCCCATTAATCTCCTACCAGAAATATGAGCTCGCATTCATAATAGTGCCTTTGACCAGCAAGGATGGCCAAATGCCCCCCCCCCCCCCCCCCCCCCCCACACACTACATGAGGAACTAGATCAGAAATTAGCCCCTGCTCCTTTGTTTTTTTGATCATTAAGGCTAAACCATCTCCAACAATATTAAAGAGTAGAGGAGACATAAGGTCCCACTTTCTCATTCCTAAATATGTTGGAGAATATGATACAACTGGATCATTCACTTTTATATAAATTCTCCCCCTCTAACAGATTTTATCAGTCAGTCACACCACACATCTCATGTTCCTTTGTCCTGCATCATCTGATTGAAAAAAAGACAAATTCATTTTGCGACAGACCTTTTCAACAATAATTTTGAGAAAGATACGTGATATTTTCTTTTGATGGGTTTCATGAATTGTTTCATATAAAATCATTTATCCCTTCTACTTTCTAGGATACGTAATATATACTCCCTCCGTTCCATAATAGTCTACATTCTGGACTATTATTTTGTTCCATATTAATCTACATTATGGGTTCTAAACATTAAATATCTCCTCGGTAATCAGCAACAATAAAAAAAACTAAGCAGCCTCTCTCTTTTCTATTGGGTGTCATTAATGCTATTCTGACTTCGATTGGTTGCTTACATACTCAAGTAGTATTATTAAAGAGAATGCTAATTTGTCTTAAACTTTCTAGGATTTAGAGTATTGTGAAATGGAGGGAGTACATATCTATCCTTAATGAAAGGAGTCTGTGTATGGGAAAATCACCGTGTGATGACTTATTCTAATCTGTTTGCTAAGACTTTTGTCCGTATTTTTGTAACTGATGTTTTAAAAAAATAGACGGGTATATATTTCCGAATAAGTCTCGGACACTATGGGAATCAGAACAATAACTCCATGTTAGCCTATCCATAAAGATGTTTGAATGTGATGTTGCTTGTTCCCATGCATTTGCATTTTTTTTTTTTGCGATCACAAACCCCGATCCATTAACCAAACACAGCCGTACAAAGGACTCCGATAAAATCGGAAATTACAACCAGGTCCTCGGAAACCCACACCTCTGCACCCACCGACGCGGAGCAAGGACGCGCCGCCGCACTGCCTCCGCCGCACCCTCCTGGCGCCGACGAGAACCTTGGATCTTCAGGCAGTTTCCACGTGCACGGGAAGTCGTCGCTCTCGGTCTCAGTGTACCCGCACGACGGTGAAGAAGAGGAGTGGAGCACCGCTGCGAGAAGGTCGTCTCCTCCCTCGCAAACCTGCAAGAGAGAAGGAGATCGGGATCCCTCCGAACACACCTTACAAGCCCCACTTCGCCGACAGAGGAAATGGCGAAGCGTCGACAGCCGGGCCGAAGGAACAAATCCCCACAACACGTGGACGCCGCCGTCGCCATGACGGCCACGCGGGGGAACTCCCACAGATCCGTCGCCGGTGCAAGCAACGGCGAGAGGAAGCTCGGATCGAGGAGACGAGGAGGCCGATAGCGCCGCCGGCGCCGGCCACACACACCCACACCCTATTTACACCCCAAACGCACAGATCCGGGGTTCCCCCACCCTTCCGCCGCCGAAGCGAACGGAGAAGGGGGAGGGAACCCACGGCGGCGCCGGGGAACCGGGGGGGAGACGGGATCGCCCTTCTCTTCGCCTGTGGGAACTGTAGCAGGGGAAGGGAAAAGCGAGACGGGAACTAGCTTAAACTTTCCCATGCATTTGCATTAACTCATCAAACTCTCTGCGCCAATCTTTTCTTAATCCAACTCAAAGCTCTCCAATCTCTCTTGGTAGGTGCCTTTCTACCTCGAGACTTGCTTGTGATAGCAGCATAATGCCATGGCAAGGTGAGGAGCTCCTTTCCCCCAACTAATTGTGAACGAAGCAACATTTTTAAAGAAAGCAAAGGAAACGATACGAGGGAGATTGCCAGCAGACTAGATACACAAAATTCCAGAAATCCGCATATAGAACTATTGTACTAATTAAGTAATGAAATAAGAAAATACAGAAGCACAAAGTCCTAACTTTCTCTCCTTGTCAAGTCGTCGCTTGATCAAGTCTTGTGCACGAACTGCGTGCGCTCGTGTGAAGCAGTCGTACGTCCATTTCGCTAATAGGAAACGATGAGCTGGGAAGAAGACTGTTAGGCACATTGGCTGCCTAACCTTAGCTTTCAGAATCATTACACGTCAGCATTGACAACTGCTACGTACCATAGACACATTCTTAACTAAATAAAAGATGGCACACGGTTATACTGGTTCAAACGGTAGAAATTATTAAGCAAACCGCGGTTAAGACTACGGAGCACAGGAGCAGCGACCGTACATTCTTTTCGAGTATTTTTCGAGTAAAGTGTGAATTCTCGACTGGATTTAGATAGATGTATGTATTCTCGACATTCTAAGTAGAAATTAGCATTAGCTCTGAGATCGTATGAGGTTTCCTGAATAAAAAGTTGAGGAAATAGTAAAACATTTTAAAATGCTGCAGAAAAGTTGTGAAGAATACATACAAATATTCTACATACGTACCAAAGTTTGTGGTGAAATTACATTTATGATGTTTTATACAAATAAAAAACAAATCAGTAGCCAAAATGGGATTAAGAAACATATTTATAGAGCACTGTATTTTTTTTCCAAACAGAGCACTACATGCATCATTTTATTAAAAAATGAGACGCATTAAGTAAACATGTATATATTCGTCACCGATTATTTTTTACATTTCTTGGAAATGATTTATTACTTTTTATATTTTTTACTCGGTTAGGAGCATGAGCTCGGGAGCCATATTAAGTTACTATATAGTTTTACGTTTCTTGCAAAAGTTACTATAGTTTCCAATAGATGCAAACTGGACCATTGTAAATATATTTCGAAATGTCAAGAAACGTTGTATAAAATGACAAGCATACATTTACACACTCTGTGTGTGTGTTTCGCAAGAAGCCGGTATTTTTTGTGACGTGCGTAAAAAAGATTAAAAGATGTCTCTAAAAAGGCTTATTTTACCACTATTCTTTTCTTTTTACATAGACCACACAAAAAATGGGGGTTTTGTGCAACAGCATTGTGGTACAAAGATGTGTGCACGATTTTTGTTTTTGTTTGTACATTTCAATATGATTTTACAATGTGTTTTAAGTTAAGCTTGTACGATTTTTGTATGTGTTTGAACTTTTTTTTGTTACATTTCAATATGCGTTTACAATGTGTTTTAAATAAAGGTTGCAATCGTACGGGGAGCCAAAACTCTGCTGTACATTTCGAGGTATTTTCATGTCAATGCATTTTCTAACAAAGACGGATTAATCTGATTCCTCCGTGTCCGGGATCGTGCGGTGGGCGATCCTTATCACACCCAGTCATCAACAACAACTCACCAAGACTAGTCTTTTTTTTTTTTGAGAAGCTCACCAAGACTAGTCGTAGCTACATACAGTTCACAAGACGACTTTGTCAGTATAAAAAACCAACAACGGTCGCAGCTTCCTCTCCCAGGTGAGCCAGCCAGCGAGTGCGCCACCGCACCAGCCCAGATCTCCGCCTCGCCGGCTGGCCACCCGCATCCCCGCCGCCACCACCATGCGGACCGCCGTGACGCGCGTGGCGCAGCGGGTGGTGGCTCCTTCGGCACCCACGCCCGGCGGCGAGCTCCCGCTGTCCTGGCTCGACCGCTACCCCACCCAGCGCGCCCTCATCGAGTCCCTCCACGTCTTCAAGGGCCGCGCCGGCGACGATGACGCCGCCGCGGAGAGCCCGGTCAAGGCCATAGAGCGCGCCCTGGCCGCCGCGCTCGTGAGCTACTACCCCATCGCCGGCCGGCTCGCGGTGTCCGACGGCGGCGAGGGCGAGCTCGTCGTGGACTGTACCGGCGAGGGCGTCTGGTTCGTGGAGGCCACCGCGTGCTGCACCCTGGAGGAGGTGGACTACCTCGAGTACCCGCTAATGGTGCCCAAGGACGAGCTCCTGCCGCACCCCACCTACCCCGCCTCCGACCCCCTCGCCGAGGACTCCCTCATCCTTCTCGTCCAGGTAAAATTCCGATCTTTTTCCCCCTTGTAGCGAGTCCGTCCATGTCTGTGTTCTGGGAGCGGTTCTTTCTTCCGAGTCAACGGCTTACTAGCTAGCAATGGCGTCTGATCGATTGCCCCAATGCAATGCAGGTGACGCAATTCCAGTGCGGCGGCTTCGTGGTGGGGTTCCGGTTCAGCCACGCCGTGGCGGACGGCCCCGGCGCGGCGCAGTTCATGTCGGCGGTCGGCGAGATCGCGCGCGGGCGCGCGGCGCCGTCGCTGTCGCCGGCGTGGGGCCGCGAGGCGATCCCGAGCCCTCCGGCCGCGTCCGTTGGCCCGCTCCCGATCCCGACGGAGCTCCGGCTGCAGTACCTGGCCATGGACATCTCCACGGAGTACATCGACCACTTCAAGGCCCGGTTCCTGGAGCAGACGGGCCACCGGTGCAGCGCGTTCGAGGTGCTGATCGCCAAGGCGTGGCAGGCCCGGACCCGCGCCTTCGCCTTCGCCAGGGGCTCGCCCGTGCACGTGTGCTTCGCCATGAACGCGCGCCCCGCGGTGCAGCACGCCCGCCCGGCGGCGGTGCTCCCGCCCGGGTTCTACGGCAACTGCTACTACATCATGCGCGTGTCGGCGCCCGCGGAGGCCGTGTCCGACGCGCCGCTGAGCGACGTGATCCGGCTGATCCGGGAGGGCAAGAAGCGTCTGCCCGCCGAGTTCGCGCGGTGGAGCCGGGGCGAGATGGAGGCAGACCCGTACCGGATCACGTCAGACCACCGGACGCTGCTGGTGTCCGACTGGTCGCGGCTTGGGTTCGCGGAGGTGGACTACGGGTGGGGCGCGCCGGTGCACGTGGTGCCGCTCACGAACCTGGACTACATCGCGACGTGCATCCTGGTGCGCCCCTCCGCGCACAAGCCCGGCGCGCGCCTCATCACCCAGTGCGTCGCCGCCGACGGCGTCGACGCCTTCCACAAGGACATGATCCGCCTCGACTGATGATCATCAAGGTCGCGGGCCGTTCGTTCGTTGCCAACCCGTCGTTTAGCAGCTGTCGTCGGAGCAGAGGACAATCTGCTGCTGCCACACCACGATATACATACATAATACTACGTGCCCTGTGATCGATCGATGCAGAGCATCCCTGTAATGTTTGATTGATTCGTTCGTTGTATTCCATTGCATTCGTTTTGCCAGTTAGGAAAGAGTACATGATGTTGCAATTGCAAGCTGCTGCCTGCGAGGAAGAAGAAGTGGTCGTTTATTGTGAATCGCTAATGTAACCTGTAACCATCGAGTTTGGTGGGCAGCCGCTGTCTCCTCTTTGCCTAAAGCAAAGCAGGAATCAGCAAGCAAGAATAAGTAGTGACTTCACATAGCTTCGTCTATGTCGACGCATTGCGTTAGTACGTAGCAGTCAATCGCAATCCTGGGTTGTTGAGAGCTCCGGTAGCGTGCCTGGAGGTTTTTAAGTTAGGTTCTTTGCTTCTTCTGTAGCTCGTTCTGTTGATCCATCTCGCTGGCTTTTGTTGCGCTCTGGGTGGTGATGATTAGCAGGCGTGTGCTGGTTTGTTTGTTGGGCGATTCCATTCGGTGCTCGGATAAAGAAGCCGTTGCTCGTGTTCCAGAAGCGGCCTGCATGTTGGCCTCTTCTTCTCCAATAAAGAAGTATGTTTGCTTGCTTGCTCCCATGTTTGTGACCGTTTGTCACAGGCTGCCTAGCAAGCTGCCGCCTGCTGGTGTTGTATCATTTGTTCGGTTCTGCCGGATTAAACATCTCCTTTCTGAATGTGATCGGTTCGGCCTGTTCAATTCTTGGAAATTTAGGTGAATAAATTGACGGATGCCCAACTGCCCTGCCTTGCCCTGGGAGTGGGAGTCGACGGCTCGGGCATCCCATCCCTGTCGGTGCGGTGGTGCCTTGCCGACTGCCGTGTAGCAAGCAGCGTCATCTCATGGCTCATGGCCGCTCGTATGGACGCGTGCTCGCTATCGCTTTGGCATTTTTCTCTGCCGTGCTAGGGCTACTTCCTGCCTGTCGGAGCGCGATGTTCGGCGACACGCGGGCGGCTCAGAGGAGCTTCACGAAAGTCACGTCACAGTCCGGAGGATTGGGTTGACTTCCTGGCAGATTGGCATGCCCGGGAGTCGACAGAAATATCAGCACTGTCAATGCCATGCCAGCTTAAACTGTAGCAGGGAATGCAAGCTTCGGTTCAATCACGCGATGCTTCAATGTTCGCGTCATTTGCAATGTTTCATCAGTGCCTACCTACGGACCGGAAGTAAACCGGTCATGATAGTTTTGAGTTTTTACAATACACAAACATACAGAGAACAGCCACCTGGCTGCTAGGCAGCTACTCCTCTTATCTCCGAGTTGAACTGGTCACAACTCGGAGCGCAGGTGGGAGAGGGAACAAGCGCCCATCTAAAAAGAAACGCTTGCTGAAGATCAAGCTTCTAAAGCTATCTTGGACGTACGATACGGAGATGTCGGCCGATATACCATTTTTAGGATCTACGGACACAGATTCAACATATCATTTGATAAATTTCACTTTCGCTGATGTCGACCGATAGTTTTATCGGATATGGTCGATGTTTGACCCGATATGTGTACCTGTGTAGACGAATACGTAGATGACAATGGTTCTTGGCGAAAAGCGCATTTTGAATGTGTTAGTTTTGTAAGGCCTGAGGATATCCGAACACGCCCTTATGCAAAAGGAAGCCCGAATCCACGGCTCATTTTATTTTCAAGTGTGGCTACTCCCTTAAGATTTGAAAGATGATGATCTCATGTCTTGGGCTATGTTCGGTGGACACGACACTGGTTACCATTCGACTCGAGCAAAAATTGATGGGAGTAATTCATCAACATCCATGGTACATGGAAGAAACATTTGGCCTTGCTCATCACTCTCACGTCTTTGAGAGATTGGAACGAGCGGAATGTGAGGGCTCCTCACAATATCTCCGCCATTTAGCTCTAACAAAAGTTAAAACTGAAACAATATCTCCGTTGTTGAATACAGTGGCCAAATATTTAAGGGCAATCATGCCGCAAGAGTAGCCCGTTATTTTCCGAGCTTTTTGCTTGGCGGTACTTTTTCTGAACTTCTTAATTAATGAGACAGTCAAAGCTTTTGTCTTTGTTAAAAAAAGATCATCATCTCGGTCATTTCTGTCTGCGTTAGATGGAAATCAGTGCGGAGGCCATGGATCAAAAGAAAACGGGGCTAGTTCTAGTAAAACTAGTGTAGACCCACCACCAGTGTCTTGCATTTTACTCGAATCCATATGCGTTGTGAACAAAGCATAAATTAGGATGATGTATGCCCAGGCAGAAAACTTGCAAGAGGCACGCCAAAGCAGCAAAACACCGGGTGCAACGGCTCATATGTTCGGTTACATGTTTACATTCTGCTTCAGCTTAGACAATAATACTCCCATCTAATCCGCAGTTAAATCATTTCAGTAACCCCTCATGCACACCTTTACTCCCGATACCGCTTCAGTTGCATCACCAAGATATCACAAGACATATGCATGATACACTATAGTTTCTAAAATAGCCAAGTGGACTGCATAACCAGGACCGGCTCTGACCCAAGGCGACCTTCTGCGACGTACAAGGGGCCATGTCGGAGAGGGGCCCATAATACATATGTGTATGTACAACGGTTGTTATTAGGCTGAATAAAATAATTTAGTATGTACACGGCCGTTATTGGGCAGAAGCATTATTGACGACAAACTCATTGAAATTTGGTTCTTTACTTGAGGCATGTGAATATTGCTTGTTATGTTTTGCAACTCTTTTAAACTTTCTGTTGTAATATGACATTGCTTAATCGCTCATGTGAGTTATTTACAGATGGAATAAAAATGTGTGGTTGGATATAAACTTTTAACATTTTACGTGATATGGATACATATATATAGTACCAATAGGGGCCAATCTTTCAACCTTGCACTAGGCCCCGAAAAATATAGAGCCGGGCCTGTGCATAACAACTATACTACAAAAATCTAAAATCTCAAACAGGGTACTACATAATGTTCTTCCTATTTATGTTGTGCAAAGTACCATTAGTACAGTAGGATTGTGAGATTTATGTGAAGCAACATAACTTTCTTATGTTGATTCCGATTACTATGTTGCTTGCTATTTGGATTTCCATATTTAAATAAGATTATTATGTTGTATACATAGCTTTTACAATAAAAATTGACTAAATATTGCAGCGTGATGTTCCAAAATATGTGCATTACATGTGCCCCAATGAGGCACCAAAAAAACAATACTACTGGTGTCGATGAGCTAAAAGCCATCATCTAAATTCTTAAAGAAACACAAAGGAAGAGTAGGCTGTTGACTCTTCAGTCTCTCTATGCATTTAGATTTGTGGTATCATAACAATTATTAGTTGCCTATTAAATATTACTTACATGAGGCTAGTCATAATGGGGACTAACTTAGGTTAGTGTCATGCACATGCCACGAGTCTAAGTTAGTCCATCATGCATAGTATAATACTCCCTCCATCCCGGTTTATAAGTCTTGCGTGCATTCCAAGATCATTGATTTGAGCAACTAAATATCAATTATATTTAACAAAAAATATATCATTTGAAACTTTAGATCTTGTATTTTGTAATGATATAATTTTTATGTTATACAAGTAATGTTATATTGGTGAAAATTACGATCTCAGGACACGTGCTGGACTTATAAACTAGGACGGAGGGAGTAGATATAGTGTTAACAATTTCATTTATTAATTTGTAGACTCGTTTTCTCTTGGAAAACGGCTATGTGATAGACCAATGGTACGTCGATGCAACTTTTTTTAACATGGTTTTATAAGCACAGTCACATGCAAGTATAAGGAAAAATACATTGATTGCAAGTCCGTTTAGATACAACACTTAAAAACAAAGCATTGAGTATTCATCACTTATAATGCACCACTATCTAGAAAAACGCACCACAATGCATTAGGTCTCTTACAATGCAGGTTTAGTAGGGTTTTATGAATATTTCGTTGATATGGGATAGTAATTATAATAATATAAGAGGGAGGCTGTATCTACATAGAATACTTGCATGTGGTCATGTACAAAAAAAAGTGGCTAGCTAAATCAAATGTGTGCATGACCCCCAAATCACTGAATTAAGAATCAATGCATTGCACTACTCTTTTTTGTTTAGCAAAACCCCACAAGAGCTCTATCTATTCCTATAGAATAAGACATTGCCCACTTTATTAGGAAAAAACATACGACAATCAGATACAAAAGGCACAAGGACCCCACTGGTCGAAAAAGCGATGGAAACCACAAATACACCGCCACACACAAAAAAGAAAAACCACCATCGATGAAGGGAGAGCCAAACGCATTTGGAGAAGAATAAATGGGCCGCCCAGCCATCAGAGGTGAAGGTAGTGTGGCCTCAGGGTGGGCGTTCGGGTTTACCCAAAATTTCGGGTCAGTTTTTTCGGGCTTTCTATAAATCGGGTTTCCAGATCTGATACCCGAGATTCTTCTGAAAAAATCAAAACCCGACAAATCGGGTACCCGATAATTCGGGTTCGGGTACGGGTTTCCCCGATTTGCCCGAATTAGCACATGCAGCAGATTTCCAGCGTGAGACAGAGGATGTCGATCCGGCGAAGAATACCGGCGGCCAGGGGGATTATAAGAGGGAGAAGGCCGGCGCAGTGCTCTGCCCGGCTGCCCCCTGTCACGCATGACATCAAGTTTGTTGGGCTGGTCGTCGTCTTCTCGCATCCGGACGAGCTGCAGTCTGCAAACCATGCGGCCGTCGGCGCTAGATCGAGACTGCAGGATGGAGGCGGAGACGCATCAACGTGCATGGGCGGGAGCGTCCATCTCGCTGTTGTGGTTACGACCATGCAGATGGGCTGCGGGCTGCGGCAGATCTTGATTGGCCATGACGGCTGGGTCACTGTGCTCAGAGCAGCTCGTCGAACATGGAGGCGGAAGAGCGGACGCCGCACGGCGGCGAATCAGCGGCGCGGCGGCTGGCGGTGGGGTGAGGAGTGAGGTGGTGGCGTGGTGCAGAGTGGTGGCGGCTGGGTGCGGATGAAGACTGGGGCGGGGGCGGTGGAGTGGGTGAGAGGCCGTGAGGATACATGATAGGATGTAGAAAACCTAGGTTTAGGGTGTAGTTGTGCTGGGCCTCACGCACTCGTGAAAAATTGTTGGGCTTTCGAATTTATTTCGGGTTTATCGGGCAATTCGGGTTATGTGGCTTGTTACCCGTATTGCAAGAAATAAATTCGGGTTTTCACGTGTGCTACCCGTTGCAACGTTCGGGTTGGCCGGGTTCGGGTACTACGGGTTCGGGCTCGGGTAATACGGGTTCGTCTTCGGGTATCGGGTTTTATGCCCGGCGTGTGTGTGGCCAGGGACGGAGCGAGAAAATGAATATAGGGGGGGCAAAGCTATACTAATCATTGTGTGTCATCTCATGGAGGGGGAAAAACCAACTAAATTAGCTTAAACATTGAACCACCATGCTTAATACTACTAAGAAAATCATGATCATAGGGGGTAGCCCCCGCTCGTCCCCCCTTGTCTCCGTCCCTGAGTGTGGCACAACATCGACCACCTCGGCCTGGGGTCGCCGCTGTCGCAACAAACCAGCCGATGTGCGATGCACAACCTACCAACACCACCCTCTAGGGCCAGTGCCCCGACATCGACCACCCGCGGGGCCAAAGGCGGAGCAGGTTTCACCCGGCGCAAAACAAAACCACCACTAAGGGCATCTCCAGCCGTCCCCCCCAGGACGGCAAATAGCGCCGTTTTGGGCGAATAGCGCCGTTTTTCCACCAGCCGCCCCCCAGAAGCCCAAATAGCGCCGTTTCGGCGGAAAATAGCGCCGGCGCCCCCAGGCGAAACCCAGCCCACTGGGTTCGGCCTGGGGGGGCGGCGGAAGTAAAAGCACGCGTGGGACAGCGCTGTCGGCGAGACAACGCATTTTCCCCACCCCGTCTCGCCTTTTCCTCTGCCCGTCTCGCCGTCGCCACGCCGTCGCCGCCACCACCCCTCCTTGCGCCGCCGCACACAAGCAGCTAGGAAACCCGCCGTCCAGCCCCCGACACGCCGCCGGCGCCGCCCACTCCCCTCCGCCGCGATCTAGCCACCGGCTAGATTCTCGGGGCGAAACGCGTCCACCCTGCCCGCAAGGTGTTCGGCGTTCCGCCCGGCCCAGCCATGGACTCCGACACCGAGGAGTTGCTCGCCGAGCTCTTCGACGAGGAAGATCAGGCCGCCATCGACGACGAAGAACAACTGGTGGTCTTGGCCTGCCTCGCCGGCTTGCTCGCCAACGAGGCGGGGCCGCGGCGTGTTGGACCGACGCGCGGTCGCCGCAAGAGCAAGCAGAGGCAGCGGTACGAGGGATACTGCATCCTCTACTACTCGACTACTTCGCCAATGATCCTACGCAGGACGAGAAGGTGTTCCGGCGCCGTTTCAGGATGAACCGCGAGCTCTTCCTCAGGATCATGCATGCCATCCGGGAGTTCGACACCTACTTCAAATTGAAGAAGGACTGCACCGGCACGGTAGGCTTTACCTCAATCCAGAAGTGCACGATGGCCATGAGGTTGCTTGCATACGGTGCTCCTGCAGATGCACAGGATGACTATCTGCGCATGAGCGAGTCCACGGCCCTTGAGTGCTTGAACAATTTCTGCCGGGCAGTGGTTGCAGTCTTTGGCCCAATGTACTTGCGATCACCCAATGCGCAAGACACTGCTCGCCTCCTCGCAGAGAATGCAGCAAGAGGCTTTCCTGGGATGCTTGGTAGTATCGGCTGCATGCATTGGGCATGGAAGAACTGTCCATTCAACTGGCAGGGGATGTACAAGGGAAAGGAAGGAGAGTGCTCGGTGATTCTTGAGGCCGTGGCTTCATATGATCTATGGATTTGGCATTCATTTTTTGGTATGTCAGGCACTCACAACAACATCAATGTCTTGCAGTGCTCGGATGTCTTTGCCGACCTTGTCGAAGGCCATGCTCCCCCTGTGAACTACGAGATCAATGGGCACCAGTACACAAAGGGCTACTATCTTGCAGATGGCATCTACCCGAAGTGGGCAACATTTGTGAAGAGCATCTCCAACCTTGTGCCAGGAAGCGCGAAGGCTTGGTTTTCCAAGTGCCAGGAGGCTTGTAGGAAGGATGTCGAGAGGGCATTTGGCGCGCTGCAGTCTCGATTCGCTGTTGTCCGGTACCCATCTATGACTTGGTCGAAGTCCAACATGTGGGAGGTGATGCAGTGTTGTGTGATCTTGCACAACATGATCATTGAGAGTGAGCGGGATAACCCGGTGCCTGACGGTGAGGCAAGGGCACCATACTACCGTCAGGGTCCTCTTGCAGATGTTGATCACCAGGTGCCGGCGCCATGGGCAGCCTTCCTCACCACGCGCCGGGAGATTCGAGACGCTGCAACACATCTAGCTCTACAGAAGGATCTAGTGCAGCACTTGTGGACGCGCAAGGGCAATGGCAATGTCGATAATGGCGATGTCAATGCCTAGTACGATTTGTTTTATTTGCTTGCATTGTTTAACTATTTATTTGTTTGTGGATTTGTACGTTAAACTATTTATTTGTGTGTGGATTTGTATGTTAAACTTTTTCTTTGTGTGAATTTGTATGCCAAAAAGGGCCGGCCTTTGTTTATGCCGAAATATGGCCGAATCGCCGGCTGGGGGGCGGCCTGGGTTCGCGGCTGGTAAACGCGCCCCCAGGTTCCCGATTCGCGCCGTTTGGCGCCGCGGTGGCCGAAAAAATGACAATTTTGAGCCCTGGGGGGGCCGAACGACTGGAGATGCCCTAACGTCACCGATTACAAAGAAATGGTGAAAGGGCATGGCGCCCGCATGTGTGGTTTTGGTAATTAATGACAATCACTATGGACTAATGGTTGCATCGAGTTGTACTTGTAGGGTTTGTCCATAGACCATGCTTGAACTCCATATGTTGGATTCAAGGTTATTGATGTCATTAATATATTGATATAATGAAGTTTTGGGCATCAAGATCATCGAGGTTATGGATATATACTTGATATGATCAAGAAGAAGAGTATGTGATGACCAAGTTGTTATTCGAGAAGTTATCCGATGATTGGTCATGTGTAAGTTGAGCGTATTGCAAGTATGTCTTGAAGAAAAGGATTATGTGACATTCATGGTTATCTTCAAGACATCATCTATTGAAAAGAGAAGAAAAGATACAAGGTTGATCAAGATTGATCAATACACAAAGCTCCAAGATGTACCAAGTGGGATAATGTATCTCTTGGTATGGTAAGAAATTATCCATATAGCTTTGTCAACTAAGCCATTACATGTGTGTGGCATTTTCTATGTGTGGTTAGGTATCTTTATTTGGGTGTGCATCAAATGAAGATTTCATATAGCCCATGGGGATGACATCAAGTGGTGATCGTCATCAACCTTGAGATGTGCAAGTTCAAGAGAAGTATCTCGAAGATATCATATGCTTGAAGCTTGCCACCCATTTGGAGATAATGGTCATGTGAAGATATGCTGATAAAAGGCTCTCCCATAGTGGTGTATGGGGGAGAAATATGTAGATCTTCACCAAGCGAAGCGCAATCAAGAAAGGTGGTCCACTTGAAGAGATCAAGATCATCATCATCTAGCTCAAGTGGAATGCGCAAGGCAAAGGTATGATAGGGTTTCTATTTTACCGGTCTCATGGTTCTAGTTGGGAGACCGGGTTATAGGATAGATACCGTACTATCAAGAGGGGCTCTCGATTGAGTTTTAGCGTATCAGTTGGAGAGAGCTCAAACCTTTGCATACTTGGCATATCATCTTTCTTGATTCTTATTTGGCTTTCATCCATGTGAGAATTTAGAGCTTGTGTCATCTCTATACCAAGCTCTAGTTCATCAAAAACGGATTTCATGAATATCTTGTTGCGTTTTTTATATTGGAGGTTTTACCGGTTTGTCTTTTATAAGAGAGGTCAAACTCTTCTCTTGTGGATTCCTCCTCACATGATGGACTATGATGTTTTCTTGCATCATCTTGTCTTGATCGTTGTGGTGATTCCAACGAGCCCAAGAACATCGAAATCGGAGTTCGGATGAAAAAGATATTGCAGTTTTCGTTTTGCTGTTTCTGTCAGTTTTCAGACTATTGGATAATCCGATTCAAAATGAATAGAAATATCAGACCCGGATTTCTTGCAGCTCTCTGATGTTTTTCAGATAATCCGATTCAAGTGTGGGTCGGATTATCCGACCCGTGCTTTTTCTGGCCAAACGGGCAGATTTCTCCCCACATATTTACGGGGTCTTCTTCTCCAAAGAGACCCCAACTCTTGAGCACGGTTTTGACCTCCATTGTTGACCTTTTGAAGCTTTGCTTTCTCTCTATTCCTCCATGATTCTTGCCTCCAATTAGAAGGAAAAGAGAGATGAGATCTAGATCTACCATTCCACCAATCAATCTCTCCTCTAAGTGAGGGGAAGCTTTTGGATCTAGATCTTGGAAGAATTTGGTGTTCTTCTTTGTTCTTCCTCTCTTCTCCCCCCAATAGCATTAGTTGCTTTGGTGTGATTTGAGAGTGAAGGATTTTGAGCACTTCTTGTGTTCTTGTCCATTGCATCGGTTGCATCGGTTTGAGTTCTCCACGGTGATACGTGGAAATTGAAATTGAGAAGCTTGTTACTCTTGGGTACTTGGGGTGCCCTAGAGCTTGTCCTCTTGGGTACTTGGAGTGCCCTAGATGGTCCTAGTTGATCTCGGAGTTTTGGTGGCTCGCCGGATTGTTGGGAGTCTCCAATTAAGTTGTGGAGACGCGCCCCAACCTTGTGATTCTTGTGGCTTTGGGAGCCGCGGGAATTCGGTGAGAGCCTCCAATTAAGTTGTGGAGTGTGCCTCATCCTTGTATGGGTTCGGTGACCACCCTTAAGTGTCCCATAGTGGTTCGTGGCACTCCGCATTGGTGGAGGCACGAAGGAGATTACGGTGTGCCATTTGACGGCTATTCGGGGATCACTTTGTGACTCCGCACCACTCCAACGGAGACGTAGATTCCATTGGGAAGTGAACTTCGGGATAATCATCGTCTCCAAGTGCCTCGGTATTTCTATACTCGAGCTTCTTACTTATGCTATTTACTTTGTGATAGCCATCGAGATTGAAGTAATATATCTTGCTATCACATATTTGTTTATATTGTTTAGCATAAGTTGTTGGTGCACATAGGTAAACCTAGCTTGTTTAGGTTTCGTGCTTGATAAATTAAACGCTAGTTTTATTCCGCGTTTATTCAAGCCTAAACCATAAAGAATTTTAATCGCCTATTCACCCCCCCCCCCCTCTAGGCGACATCCGTGTCCTTTCAAATGGCCACCACCGGTAGCTAACCGACAAGAAAGTCAAAGCGGTCCGCTTGTTGTTGTCGCCATCATCACGGCTAGCAATAGGTGAAACCACAGACCGTCCTGCCACCGCCGGACTCTAACAACCGCCCGCCAAGAACGACATCGCCTCGTCTCTGTCCATGTACATTGGTCGCCTCTACCGTGACAGCTGCGGTGGAAACTAAGGAGGTGGGGTTAGGGCGGCCCCCATGCGAGGGTCTTTGCACACTCCATACTCTCTTTAACTGTCTCTTACTCCCTCAGTTACTAAATATAAGGCTTTCTACCTGTTCTTGATCCGTATATATCTACAGGTGCTAGTGTATTGATTTGGTCATTTCAGTGTGTATTTTGTCCACATCGAATTGGTCAAAACATTTTATAAATTAGAACGGAGAGAGTAATTTTTCTGTAATTCGAGGGCCTCTGTGCACTCCACACTCTTTACTTTTAGACGGAAGGCTCGAATTGAGCCCGACTTTGAATTAACGAAGCCAACAACCAGCTAAGGGTTACACCAAGAGTTACAACACACACGAGCGCAAAGCGCCCAACAGAACCAACAACAGACGACAACACAAAAGAAAAATCAAGTTGGAGTGCCAGCTTGACCGAAGTTGATAGAGCCTCTGTTGCACCGAAGTGATCACGCACATGTCCACGCCAACAAACCTCCAGCGCCTCTTCATTACAGCCCAATGGGGCACACCTCGTCGGGCCGGCAGCCTGGTAGCACATGAGGAACCAAAGGTGGGGGGGTCTTGTGGAGACGCCTCCAAGAAGGTGCATGACGCGAGAGCGCGTCAACGTCGTCAGTAGAGACCGAGGTCCTGCACAGCTTTCACCTAGACCCCAAACCAACCACCCCTATGGCTCAGGCGAGAGCACACAAGGTGATCTACAAACTACAAGAGAAGCGCACTCGACGCGGGGCCGCCAGGAGGAGCAGCTTGAGGCGAAGAGACGGAGCCCATCAAATCAGACCGTAGAATCGCCATCAGGACGTCTACAACAAGAAAACGACACCCGGAGGTGACGCCGTCCTCGACTCTGGCTATAGCCAGGCGCAGCTTTCGCCGGGATCCATCCAGATCAGAAAATCCGGTCGCCGTCGCGAGGACAAAGAGCAGACAAGACAGAGACCACTGCCGCACCCCCCAACCTAGGAAGAACTAAGATCTAGACGCAACTAGATACACCCGCAGGCTGAACACAAGAGCTGGTAGGCAAGGCCCGGCAAGACCCGGATCTAGACGTCACCAGTGACGCTAGGCCGGCGACACCACGACGGCTGCCCCGACAGCGCGTCAACACCTACACGAGCGCGACCACGAAAATTGGAGCGAGAACGCTGCAACTGCCAGAGCAGCTGCAGCGCGGAACCTGCTACCAACCCTGGCGAGCAGACGCCGGCTACGGGAGCTTTCCCACTGAGCCAGGAAGGACGTCGCCCCCAAGCGACGCCAAACTGCCGGAGGCCCCGAGAAGCAGGATCCAACAGCTCTCGGACGACCCGGGCCACGACCAGGCCCAGATCCGACCGGCCCCAAAACTGGCGCTCCAAAGGAGGACAAGGAGAGGATCGGGGAGGCACTGCTCTGCCGGCCAGCAAGACAAGGCTCGCAGCGGGCCGACCCGCGCGGTCCAGATCGAGTCCCGCTCGGCCCAGATCTGGGTCGCACGGCCATCTCGGGGCTCCAACCGGAGCACCCAGCGTCGAAGCTTCGACAGCTCCGTCCCCAGCAGGGCGCAGACCCGCCGCTGCTACGTCCAGGGGCGCTGGAACGGCCTGGGTTGCCGCCCGGCCGACGGGCCCGCATGGCCCAGATCTGGCCGGCAGGCGCGTCGTCAACTCGCCGCGGGAAGGACCCCCGAGAGCCTCCA
Organism: Poa pratensis; assembly: GCA_947311845.1. Taxonomy (NCBI): domain Eukaryota; kingdom Viridiplantae; phylum Streptophyta; class Magnoliopsida; order Poales; family Poaceae; genus Poa; species Poa pratensis. Next base: position 97,536,374 of record CAMZMU010000085.1, read on the forward strand.
CACCGGCGGGCAACCGCCTCCCGACACCGAGGAAGGCCGTCAGGCGCCGCCGACCGGGGCTCCACGACCATGGCTGCGGAGAGGCGCCAACGCGTCGAACGCCTAAACGGCGAGATCCCCCTCGCGCACCTTTGTTGCGGTAGAACGGGGTGAATTGAAATGCAGTTTGATTTTGATGCCAGGTATATAATTTAAATTCCGAGACACCAAATAAAATGCAAACCCGAATCATCAATCAACAAGGAACTAGAACAAACCACTCAGTAATGGAACCGCTAGATCGAGATCTCACCGCTGACCGAGGAAGAGGAGGAAGTCGTCGTCGAGGCAGTGATCGCCGGAGAACTCCTCGCACTGCCCCGCGCTGAGGCAAACGGCGGCACGGGCGAGGTTATGGCCCCCAAAGAGGTCGGTTAGGCAGATGCGGCGCCACAGCTCTGGCTCGTCGCGCGCGGCGCGGCGCCAGGAGCTGCACACCGCGGCCACGCCGCCCGTCAGGAGCTCAACCTGGTCGTCCAGCTTGCGGAGTACGTACAAGATTGCGTCGAGCGGCAGCTCCGCCCAATCCCTCGCTGGCGGCGGGTCCCAGGCGGAAGTAGGTGAAGACGTCGAGGGAATGGAGCGGCAAGGTCTTCCGCCGGTGCCGGTGGTGCCGTCGACTCCTAGGGTGGGCGTTCGGTCTTTTCGGTTAGTTCGGTTCGGTCTTTCCGGTCTTTAACAATTTCGGTCATCCAGAAATGATACCCGTAATAAATTCGGTCTTTTCGGTTTTCTGTTCTTCGGTTTTCGGTCTATTCGGTCCGGTCTTTGGTCATGACCAAATAGACCAAAATATAGGGCGCAAGAAGTGGAATCAGCGCCCGAGACTGGGAAAGTGAGAAGCGATCAACTAGTCTCTCGCACACGGGAGAATTTATAGTACGCTGGGCTGGGATACTCAGTTGTTGAGCCTAGAGACTAGATAGTATACTTGGTTTAGTAGTTGACCTATAGACTAGATGTACACATAAGCTGGGCTGGCACACAAATCCGGCTGCTTCCGTATGTAATTCACTCAAAATAAAATAAAATCGGTCTTTCGGTCTATTCGGGTTATTTATAAGTGATGACCGAATTTCTGATCTAATTTCGGTCTTTTCTAATTTGCTACCCAAACTTTTAACGGTTTTTTCGGTCTCGGTCATTTCGGTTTCGGTCTCGGTCTTTTCGGTTTCGGTTTTCGGTCTTCGGTTTTTATGCCCACCCCTAGTCGACTCCGATGCGGCATCGCGAAGTGTAAGATCGGATCGCAGGGCTTAGAAGAGAGTCCAAGTTACTAAGCCGCGGGGACTCGTTTTTATAGGGATCTCTAGGTCGGTGAACTTTTGACCGAAAAAATCAGTTTCAAAATGGACCCCATTGGGTTCTCATTCACAAAAATATTTGAGGATCAGAACATATATATATATATATATATATATATAATATATTATATATATATATATATATATATATATATATATACATATGCTGTGGTTATTTGTTCGTAAGTTAAGCTGGCTAAGTTTACCAAGATATATCTCAATCAAATGTCTAATCCTTTGGATAGGCAAAACCGATTCTCGTCTCTGAGTAACTATATATAATAAGCTAGTAATAACTAACAAAATATCAACTGAACTATCAGTTTCAAAAAGTTGTAAACAGACAAAGTGTAATTAGCTTCAGTAGTGTGCAACTTAGACGACTATTTTCGAAAAGTTCAGACGGCGGAGAATAAGTGCATGCATTGACGAACAGGTGTAAAGCAGACGATATGCACATATACCGATCAATGATAAATGCGAACTTCAGCAAGTCATTGCAATGCAAACAGACGTTAGCAGTTTCAGCATTGCCTCAGCATTCAGGTTCTAATTGCAGCTGCCAAGTTAGCGTCTAATATGCAGCTGCATACATCCCAGTCCCTGGGAAACCAGATAACTGGGTGTCGGAGGTTCTGATATGTCGTACAAACATACAACCAGCAGCAAGCTAATTCTCTTATCTCTATATGCAGATAACCTGGTATTTATAGGAACTAAAGGATGAGACAACCCCTAGAACGGATATGCTTGCAGACTGCATGAAACTACCAGTACCACGGATTCCATGCCATCCCCTCCGGGTACCCAGCGCCATGGATTCCACTACAGTCACGCGCACCAAAGTTTGATTGCCAACTGAGGCTGCCGTCCGGTACACCGTAGTAGGATTGGTGAGCAGGCTGCATCAAGTGCCCGTAAGGCAGAGGATGCTGCACAGGCATGGCAGTATGATGGTGCTGGGTGTATGCCCGGGGCAAGGGACCTTCGAATTCTCGTGTCATGTCATACTGAAGCATGGAATGGTAAGGCAGCTGCTCCTGGTAAGGGAACTGTGGTTGTGGAATCTGCGCCTGCTGGTGAAAACTTTGGGAGTATTGATTCCTCTCTGGTATGTTACCATACTTGCGAACTATCCTTACTAACCCGTCAGCGTTGTCGTTCCAGGGCTGGGATGCAACAGGCCTGTCACCGCCATACTTGCGAATAATTTCCCTCACTCGATCTTCCGAGATAGAAGTGTGCTGATGGCTCCTGTTGCTCTGTGATGTAACATTGGCATCTGAGTTGGAGACGCTAACAAAATTGTATTCAGACAGATCATCATCACCCTTAACAACACCAGGACTAAGGCCCGGAAGAACTTCAGCAGTTACAACATCCTGGTGTGAGCGGGAAGCACTGGAAGAGCGAGATGGTGGCTGGGAAATCTTGGGCAGAACTGAACTAGAAATCGTGGTGGTTACAACATCCTGGTGGGAGCGGGAAGCACTGGAAGAGCGAGATGGTGGCTGGGAAATCCTGGGCAGAACTGAACTAGAAATCACAACATCCTGGTGGGAGCGGCAAGCATTGGAAGAGGGAGATGGTGGCTGGGAAATCCTGGGCAGAACTGAATTAGAAATCGTGGCCAGGGTCTTGGGGACGTCTTGCCTGTTGGGCACCCTAGGTGCGACACGGTGTCTCCTCCATACGACGAGTCCGATGATAGATGTTTCAGTCACGGTTAAACTGCCCAAGTGCTCCTTTGGCAGGTGGTCAGCAAGTATCTGAGTGGCCTTCCCTTGAGGGCAGAGGTACAACTCCACCCCTTCAGCAGGCTTCACTAGTCCTACTCTCTCATCTGCAATATACGAGTCAATGGTCTGCAGGAGAATATTAGGTGGTTAGAAAATCAGGAGCTCAATGACAGTGCTACTCTTTGACTTGATGGGAAAAAATAATATTTGAGAACTATATTTTCAGGATAGTAGGGAGGAACCTGTAAAAGATGATTCCAACCACTCTTAAGGGAGCCCTCCTTCCGACATAACCCAGTCACCTGTAAAACAAGTGACATAAATTTAATGGAAAAAACAACATGTTCAGAAGAAAATTTGAAGAAACCCAGAAAGGTGTGAAATAGGTAAGAAATCAATCAAGGTACTTAGATGCGACCGATGACAAAGATGATGGGCGGATAGAGAGGGATTACAGCGGCTTAAGCCATTAGGTATTTAGGTGTAGGTGCTTTCCAGAGGTGGTTTTTTAAGATGACAACTTGTTCCCAGTGGAAGTGGGCCAGATAAAAGATAGGAAAAGGCGACAAATATAAATTGGCGTATTACTACTTCATTTGATGTTAAATGTATTAGTATTTGTTGTCCCGTTGCAACGCACGGGCATTTATCTAGTTCAAACTATTCAATATATACAATGTGAACATGTCAACCTACCAAATAGTAGTTTATTTATTATTGAAATTCACAGAAAATAAGGATGTTAATACCAGCACACAGATTCCAGTTCCAGTACGCAATACATAGGTAAACAAAATTCACACACCACTGTTTTATGACCTTGCCATACTGTCACTGCTGACCAAACTTCATGAGCTAGCGACAGATGTATGCAAAGAGCATGTTGCCCTTCGTCACAAAAGAACTGCTCTAATATGGTTCATATGTCAGCCATGCTTCTCCAATGATCCATGCCTACTCGTCAAATCTGTGCCAGAGCTGCCTCTAAGCCTTGGTTGTGGCTCTCGTCAGACTGGCTCAACGCCTCAACTCAACCAACTAGCTATAGCATCCCTGTGTTTATCTTCTCCATGGTACGGCGGACTAGGACCATAGCCTGGTGATGCAGCGGCAAACTCCAGCAGGTGGCAGAATGAGGAAGGTTTCTTGGCTGCTTTAATGCCAACCGAGGAAGAAACATTCAAGAGAGCTGTGAGAGTATGTAGAAGACAAAGGAAGGAGAGATTGACGATGATGTGAAAGTCGAGGATTGAGGCGAAGGAAGGCTGAAATGGCTTCAGGTAGAAAGGGGGAAAGGAGATGGCCTAATTTTTATGGCCCTTTAATGGGATCATGGGAGGATGCCCTAGAGGGATAGGGAGATGGAGCTGCTGCTGCTTGAGCTCTGTGTACACAAAGACATGACAACTCGGTGCAGCATCCAAAAAAGGGGAGAACAAGGGGAAATACCCAATTTTGTATAGGCAAGTTAACCGTTGCAGAAAAGTAGATACCTCTTTTAAAAATAAAATAGAGTCAGCTTAGTTAGATCTCAGTCTCTAACAGATGAAGCTGTTTCCAAGTTTGTTGTTCCCAGGAAGCTATATAAAGCTTTCCTCAGAACTAAGCCCTAAGCCGGCCCTATAATCTATGTCTCTCCTCATCCTTACACTCCATACCGCCCAGCCATCTTCTCTGCGGCACTTGCCCAGTTATAATCTTGAGGAGTAAATATTGCTGAGGATAATCAGCTCAACTGGGTGGACATGAGAGACTGTAGATATGGGAGGCGACTTGTGGACAACCACAGGAGAGGAGGGGGTAGTAGACTAGATAATTATTATCACATCGTTATGAAAATAGAAGCACAGCTTTATAAAACTGGCTATGATAAAGTAACTTGGAAGAACAAAATAACCTATGTCTCAGAAACAAAGGTAGTATGTGGGGGTAGTTATAACCTCTCACAAACTATATCTCTAAGAAATTGACAGTCTAGCTGTAACTAATTTATATAACATAATAAGTACCAAAGTTAGGTATTTTCCACTGTCCACAAGACCATGACCCTAAAAATAAGGGGACAGTTTCGAAAAGTGGTGGTAAAATAGGAAGTGGCAGTGGCATTTCAGGTATTCAGTTGTTAGGAAATATGCCACTTGTATTTTCAGGGGCAAAGCCCACAATATATAGTACATGTACAGGTGACAAATATGCAGGAAACCCCTTATACAACGGGGAAACTATACAGGTATACATGGACACATAATATAACTCTAACACCCCCCTCAAACTCATGGTGGATCCACAACACTGAGTTTGGAGAGATAAAATCCATGATGCGCTCTAGTCTGGGCCTTCGTGAAGAAATCCGCCAACTGCAACTCGGAAGGCACATACTGAAGAGCAATAACCTGATCCTGCACACTAGCGCGTACAAAAGAAGCATCAACACCAATATGCTTGGTAAGCTCGTGCTTCACCGGATCACGCGCAATACTGATAGCACCTGTACTGTCCGACAAGAGGGTAGTAGGTGTTGTAACAGGAACACCAAAATCCTCTAATAACCATCGTAACCAAGTCACCTCAGCCGTCAAAAGAGCCATAGCCCGCAACTCTGCCTCCGCACTCGAACGTGACACTGCAGTCTGTTTCTTCGTCTTCCAGGCAATGAGAGAACCACCAAGAAAAACACAGTAAGCAGAAAGTGAACGGCGATCCGAAGGATCACTAGCCCACGTAGCATCCGAATAGGCCTGGAGCTGTAACGAGCTGGAACGGGGAAAGAAGAGACGGTGTGACATCGTGCCACGAAGATATCGTAGAACACGAAGAAGGTGACTATAGTGAACAGAAGTGGGAGCAGAAACAAACTGACTCAGAATATGGACAGGATAGGAGATATCCGGACGAGTGACTGCAAGATAGACAAGACTCCCAACAAGATGACGATAACGCGTCGGATCAGATAAGGGATCACCATCAGAAGCACGAAGGTGAACATTGAGCTCCATAGGAGTCTCAACAATACGTCATCACTAAGAGCAGCACGAGCAAGAAGATCCTGGATATACTTTTCTTGAGAGATAAAGAAACCATCAGAGGTAGAAGAAACCTCAATCCCAAGAAAATAACGAAGAGGACCAAGATCAGACATAAGAAACTGCTCACTAAGACGTGCCTTGACAAAGGCAATATACTCGGGTCGTCACCAGTGATGATCATATCATCAACATATAGAAGAAGAAGAGTCCGACCACGAGCAGACAGGTGAACAAACAACGCTGGATCATGAGCACTAGGAGAAAAACCAGCGGCAGTCACCACAGAGGCGAAGCGCTCAAACCAGGCGCGGGGGCTTGCTTAAGGCCATAGAGAGAACGGCGAAGACGACAAACCATGCCATCAGGAACAGAATACCCAGGTGGGGGCTGCATATAAACCTCCTCACGCAGCTCACCATTAAGAAAGGCATTCTTAACATCAAGCTGAGACACAGACCAGTGTCGAACAGAGGCCACAGCGAGAAGTGTGCGAACAGTGGTCATATGGGCCACAGGAGCAAATGTCTCATCATAATCGCGACCATGCTCCTGCTGAAAACCCCGAGCCACAAGACGAGCTTTATAACGCTCAAGAGATCCATCAGAACGAGTCTTAATCTTATAGACCCACTTGCATGTGATGGGACGAACACGGGGAGGAAGAGAAACCAGATCCCATGTGCCCGTGCGCTCAAGGGCAGCAATCTCCTCTGCCATCGCAAGTTGCCATTCAGGATGAACAACAGCATCACGATAAGAGGTCGGCTCAACAACAGCCGAAAGACCATAGCGGTCAGGAGAGTAGCGGTCAGGGAGGACAAGGCCGAGCCCGAAGACCATAAGTCGGCTGAGAAGAGGAAGAAGACACACCAGAAGTAGACGGTGCATCAGTGGACTCATCCACAACACGTGGACGACGGGTGTAATGAACTGAAAAGAGGGACGAGAAGGAATCACCGGAGGGGAGGAGGTGGGGACGGGGAAGACGGCGGTGATGGAGGTGGAGAGTCATGCGCCAAGGGAGAAGAAGACGTCGGTGATGTAGGAGAGGATGGAGTCGAATCAACAGTGGGTCGAAGAGGAGTAGGAATACGAGGCACTGAGGGAGGTGTATCGGGAAAGGTGAGAAAAGAGATGTCCTCTACCGAAAATGTCGAGGAGATGGACGCGGGTAGAAGGACGAGACTCATCAAAGGTCACATCCCGGGAAATCCGCATCCGACGAGCAACAGGATCCCAACACCGATAACCCTTATGCTCATCACTATATCCAAGAAAAACACACTCAACAGACTGAGCGGTTAGTTTGGTGCGTTCACGGGGAGCTAGAAGAACATAACAAACGCAACCAAACAATCGAAGCGCCGAATAATCAGGAGAACGATCCGAAAGACGCTCAAGAGGAATACCACCCTGCAGAGCAGCAGAAGGCTGAATATTGATGAGATAGGTGGAAGTGGAAACAGCCTCAGCCCAAAAGTGAGGCGGAAGAGAGGCGGCGATCATCATCGCACGAGCCGTCTCAAGAAGGTGGCGATGCTTGCGCTCAGCAACGCCGTTCTGGGCATGAGCACCAGGACAAGAGAACTGAGCAAGAGTACCCTGCTCTACAAGAAAACCTCGCAACATCTTGGAAATGTACTCGCCAGCAGAGTCAGCACGAAACACACGAATAGGCGTAGAGAACTGAGTGTGAACCATCGCAGCGAAACGCTTATATATAGAGAGAACCTCACTGCGAGAAGACATAAAATAAAGCCAAGTGTAGCGAGAGAAATCATCTATAAAAATAATATAGTAGCGATGGCCCCCTTGCGAAGCAAAGGGAGCCGGACCCCACACATCGGAATGAACTAAATCAAAAGGACGCTTAGACACTGACTCACTAGTAGGATAAGGCAACTGAATCTGTTTGCCAAGACGACAACCCTGACACTGTAAAGAGACATCTCCTGAGACAGACCCCAGAAGACCTCGACGAACTAATGACGATAGACGTGAGCCACAAAGATGACCGAGTCGATGATGCCACTGCTGGAAGGAGCCGGTAGCTGAAGCGACGAAAGCAGAAGAACTGGCTGTAGTGGTGGCAGCGGAAGGAACACGAAGCCAGTCTACCTCCCAGAGCCCCGGAGAATCACGGAGCCGAGGGCCAGCCCCAACCAGAGCACGCGTGCGGCGATCCTGAACAGAACAAGAATCAACATCAAGAATGACGCGACAACCAGAATCAGTAAGCTGGGCAGCAGAAAAAAGATTCATGGTAAGACGAGGAACGTGAGAAACGTCAGGGACAGAGAAAGTAGGAGTGGTAAGATTACCACGACTAGCAACCGAAAGAGGAGTACCATCGGCAGTGAGAACATTAATAGGAGAATCTAGAGAGCGAAGAGAGGATAAAGCAGAAGAATCAGAAGACATATGAAAGGAAGCTCCAGAATCCAGAACCCAACGAGATGTACCTGACTGTGTAGATGGTGGTCGCGCAGAGCTAGAAGCATCAGTCACAGAGCCTGCAGTACCTGTCGAAGAACCTGAAGCATCAAGCAGACGCTTAAGCCTCATAATATCCTGCTCAGTGAAGGAGGAATCGGAGCGTGTCGAAGAAGGAGCACGCGGCCTAGTAGAAGAAGTACGCTCCTTGCGCTGCTTCTTCCAGCAATCAGACTCAGCATGACCATCCTTGTCGCAATAGCCGCAATGAGGAAGAACACGAGAACGACCATCTCCACCAGAAGGAGTGGGTAGAAGCGGCGGAGCACTGGGACGAGGAAGCACTGGTGCTGTAGACGGCGTAGCAGGAGGTCGAGCAGCAAAGACTGAGGGAACCGCAAGCAGACCAGCACCACGGAGGCGAGTCTCCTCAGCACGAAGCTCAGAAAGAACAGCCGAAATAGGAACACGGCCACGAGCAAGCAACTGAGCACGGCGGGGCTCAAACTCCTGGCGGAGCCGAGATAAGAACTCATAGACGCGCTGGAACTCCAAGTCAGACCGCACAATCTGGCAACACGGGCAGGTACCACAAACCGCAGTACGAGAGAGTCAAGCTGACGCCAGATAGCAGAACTCTGCGTGTAGAACTCATCAATAGTGGAGTCGCCCTGCTGAAGTGCATGCTCCTGACGGACCACTGAAAGGTAGAGAGCATCGCCAGATGGCTGGTAGCGCTGGCGAAGGTGGGTCCACATCTCAGAGACAGTACCGAGCCCCATAAACTCAGAGGCAAACTGAGGAAGAACACTGGAAGAAAGAACAGCCGCAGCACGAGCATCCTCATCAATCCACTGAGTGTAGGCAACCAAATCATCACGGTAAGCGTAAGGGAAGCGTCGTACTCCTCGACCTTCTGCTCATAAGCGCGAACCGCAGCAGCATCAGTAACCTTGGCTGCATCCTGATCAGCCTGAGAAGCAGTAGCAGCAAGAACCAGGGGCGTCGGCTGGTAGGAACCACAGGCAGAACCGGGCGCGGCGGACAGGGACCTCGCCAGTAAGAACACCCCATAGACGAAGACCACGCATGTGAATGCGCATGAAGCCAGCAAACTCGGTGTAGTTAGCACCATCAAAAATCACCGGGCAGCGAGGGATGGAGACATAGCCTGATGACGAAGACATGTACCAGATTTTTTTTACTGTAGCGATCTGGTACTGCAGATCTGGTACTGTAGCGAGATGGTACTGTATCGAGCGGGTACTGTAGCGGCGGGTACTGTAGCGATCTGGCCAACTCAATCGATCAGGTCAACCGGACTGGAGGAAAACGCAGCGACTGCTCCTGGAAGGTGCTCCTGCGGTCGATCTGGAGAGCACCACGGGCAGATCGGGCTGCGGTGCGTGCGGCGGCGGTCGGCTGGGTGTGGCGGCGGACGGCCGGACAGCGACGGCAACTGGACGATCGAGCGCAGGACAGGACGAGGAGAGCAGCGGAAGACACACGCCAGCCAGAAGAAAATCGGCGGCGACGACAGACGAGTTGCGCGTCCAAGAACGAGAGGAAAAAAAACCCTAGCTCATGATACCATGTTAGGGAAATATGCCACTTGTATTTCCAGGGGCAAAGCCCACAATATATAGTACATGTACAGGTGACAAATATGCAGGAAACCCCTTATACAACGGGGAAACTATACAGGTATACATGGACATATAATATAACTCTAACATCAGTAACTTACCAGTAGCACAGGCTTGCAGCTTTTTTAATCGGTGTCATTTTATTCTTTAATTCTTTTATAGTTTAGTCTTTAGGTATGTACAGTTGTTCACTGGAAGTAGATGTAGATCACGCTATTACAATTACTTGTTCTGTTGCATGTGGCAAAATAACACAAATGTAGAAATTTGACCAGATTTGGAGCATCAGAGTCAGTGAAGACATGAGATCGCCAGATGCAGTAGAGTTCAAATTGAAATATGTGGCGAGTACAGATGCATTTCCAAGACTAAATACCACATCGCACCGGATGCAAAATCACACTGCATGCTCCACTTGAACAGTAATGCTAAACATGGACATAAATATTCTTATCAGGGCTTTCCTTTTTTTTTCATGTCGAATGTTTATTCTCCAGATCGCTTTTTCAGTATCATATTGCTTGTAAGAGCATCCTAAGAGTATATTATACGAAGCTGCTCAAGTTCAGTTTGTTAAAACTCAAAATAATATATTTGTTTTGATACAAAAAAAAATATATTTGAATCTTGTTGTCCGAATACAGGTGACTTCCAAAAAAGTAAATGGCTCAATGTAACAGTGAATGTACGAAATGTCAAGATTAAAACATACCAAACTATTAATTGATTTAACTCTAACAAGATGATTACTAGGTCTAGCAAAGGGAACATACATTAGTGGACTATTTCTGGGGTGCCTTTTCTCATGACCTACTTTCATGGCCTGCTCTATTGATCTGCGTAGACAAATTTACATATGCAAATCCATGTGTGCAGCTTGGAGCATGATTTTAATATCCAAGTTGCAAGAAACTAACTTCAGTTGTGTTGACTACTTGACTATAAAGTCCAAAGTTTATAACATGATTCTTTCTTACATTAGCAATACCTGAGAACAGTACAGCTGCGACGTGCGTTGAGAAAAAAATAACTCTGTAGATCATAACAGAAAAACAATACCTACCAGTATGCGATGTTTTTATGGTGAATAGTGAATACAAGATAAACGCACACAACCCGCTCACGCCACCGTACTAACACACAATAATGCGGGTCTGCTAAGAATAGATTGGAGGCACCACCATAACAACTTAGGCCAGGCATGCTATGTCCCATATAACTCGTGGGGGTGGCAAACTAGTATGGAACAGTGTCATTCCTAAGTATGGATAGGCCACAGAAAGAGTATTGAATTACCAATTTTATTAAACGACATAGTCATCCAACCGAAAAAAGCATATATGAAACCACACATAGAAAAAATAGTTACCATTATAGCACGGCTCTTGGATTTAGGAAGTTGTTCAAGAAATTCTTTAAGAACACTGAGCTTCACTCTTCCCTTGATCTCAAGAAAGCGGTGCCACTCATTTGTAGATGGCTTTTCACCACTGCAAAAGAAAAGCAATAATGCTAAAATAAGGATGCCTCCAAAATATTGAGATGCAAGCTAGGACATGTGATGCTACAGATATCAAATGGTGTGTTGTTTGTTGAAAATAAAGAAATGACAAAAAGAAAGCACTTCTTGTCAAGTTGTCATGGTTTTTGAGTCGCTAAAATGTTGCTGTATAGTCGCCGAGTCGTTTTCTCAAAATCAGGCGACTCGCGACTATTAAGGCGACTTGGGCGACTCTACAGCAAAATTTTGTCGACTATACAGCAATTCGCAGGGCTGGCGACTTGACTTGGCTCAGCGACTCAAAAACCTTGCTTCTTGTTCTTAATAGTGTATATCACAAATAAAGCATTTATTAATTACATATGATTACTGTAAGCAAGGGGATGAAACAAACCTTTTAAAGATAGCAACAATATTTGTGAGTGAAGTCAAACTAAGCTGAATTGTTCCCTCCCATATACTGCCATGTGTCAACTCGGCATCAGGAGTTATCTTACACTGCATGGTAGATTCAGGAATAGAGCCATTTACAGTATCTGTTTTTTCAGCATCCACCTTTTCAGGGGGTATTTGACTATCACATCTCCCTTTGGTTCTACAACTGGATCCAAAAATGAAACTGATTTGTTTATGGGCGATTCTAACTTGGACTGATCTTCAGAATGTGGTTCTGAATGAAGGATCTGCATCAATTCATCCAGTGACATGATCTGTGGAAGATTCTTTGTGACTTGCAAGTCATCAATCATTGGTTTTGGTTCTTGCATAAGATCACTTTTCTCATTTGCTCGATATTCAAAATTGCTCGATGTGTCACTGTCGCATGTCTCAGCAAAGGCACCCCCAAGCCCAACTTCTGTAACATCTGTTTCATCCACTTCAACTTGAAATTCTCCTTTGTGTGTTTTCCTCACCAAACGTCTAACGTCCACTTCTCTATCAGGAAGAACAACCATATTTGCAAGCTCTTCATCTTTAGCCATCCGCCACTCTGAAAGCTCCTTTGAAGCAAGTTCTTCGATAGTCATTGCACAAAGGCATATAGGTGTTATGTATCCAGACAAGACTCGTTCCCTCAGCACAGGATTATTTTTATCTTTCAGATTAAACAGAAGTGATCTACCTTTCTCCTTGTATTTCTTATTAACTCCTCCAAATAATTTGAAGAGCTCCTCTTCAATCCCCAATGCTAAGCTCTGGCCCTTATGAATCCTGGCCTTCTTTTCTCGAGTTGCCTCATCAGTGGTAATTGCTCTTTCAGACTCTGTCCTGATCGGAGATAAATTAAGCTCAGCGTGAGCATCAGACATCCTGGCCCTCTTTGGATTGGGTTGTGGCATGGATTCAGAAGGTCCAACAACAGCCTCAGTAGCCCAGTAAACACCATGATATTGCAAAAGATCATCTAAAGCAAGAGAGCTATTGCCAGATACTCTGTCCCCCAAGGGAACATGCTCTGTTTGCCTCTGCGTAGCATCCCTCACTTTCATCCCCATGTCTGCTCTCAAACTGCTAAACAACATGTCACCGTGGTGGCTTCTGCTAGCAGCAACTTCTGTGTCTGTGACATTATCGTCATCATCATCATCATCATCATCATCATCATCATCATCATCATCATCATCATCATCATCATCCTGGAATGCGGTTGTGATTCCCTGCAATGTATTACCACCGCCTGCCAGCCTGTTCTCCCCAGCTGACCCCAAAGGCGACACATTTCCAGCAGATTGCTGCTCAGAATCCACGCCCAAGGCAACAGCCAGAGCCTCCCTGAACCTCGACCTCACCAGCTCAAACACCTGCGCCTGCGAATGGGCCTTCGGCTGCAGTTCCTTGGGAGCAAAGCTCTTGCCAGCAGAGGAGAACTGCAAAGACACCGTCTTGAGCATCTGGACCTTGGGCGACACCGACGCCGCCGTATTCTTGCCGCCCGCCGAGGGAGGCGACGGCTTCGGCATGAACAGCTCCGGGAAATCCGTCTGGACACGCAGCACCTGCTTCGGCGGCCTCAACGACACCCTGCTTCCGCTGGACCTGGGCGCAGCGACCTGCGCTGGGTGCTGGCTCGTGAGGGGCGCGATCGTGCCGGAGCTGGGCGGGGGACGGGTGTCGGGGTGGGAGACGGCGGGGTACGGGACCTGCGCGGCCCGGTGGGCGGGCGAAGGCAGCCCCTGCTTCGCGAGCCCCATCGCGCCTCCCAAACACGGACACGCCCGCCCGCCTAGCGATCATGCGAATTCCATGGCGCGCGGAAGATAGTTAGCTAGGGTTGTGGTAGCAAGAACGGCGTACGGACGGGCGGGCGAAGAAGAACGGCCGGCGTGCAGGTGCAACGCGGGTTTCCCGGAGAGCTCACCTCGGCGAGGTCGGCGTCGAGCCGGCGCGGTCGGGAGTCGCGGGGCGAGGCGGCGCGGAGGCCGGAGGACGGCGGCGGTGGCGGAGATCGTGGCGGATTTTGGGGTTTTTGCCGTTTCCGGCGCGCTTTTGGGGACGAAGGAGGAGATGACCACGTGAGTGACCACCGCGTAGGAAGGTCTTATACAGCGCCTAAGCGTTTAACTGCTGTGTACCGCTCACAGGGCACCGCTTGGGCCGTGGGCCAGCAACCTCGGCCGTCCGCCGCTCGGCCCTGCTGTTGCCTTTCTTGCAACTAGAAAAACAACTGTTGCCTTTTTTTAGGGTAGCACTAGGCGTCCCCCGGGGGATCTCACACGCCGATCCCCCGGGTCGACAACCGTCAGATCGGTCTGATGGAGAGAAGGTGTGGTTATCCGATCCGTTTGCAAGCCCGCATCGCCCTCTCGCCCAGATAACGCGGAAACGGTCGCTTTCCAAGCCCACGTGGCCACGTGGGAGGACCCGTCTTCCAAAGCTGCACGACATGTTTTGACTCTTTCCTCTCTGCACCCAGCCTACACCACCGCGTCGCCCAGAAATTCCGGCGACGAATTTCCCGCCGGCCCCCGCTACCGCCAGCACCGTCGCACTTCTTCGGTGGTAGCACCGCCGCCGCGGCGGGGGTAGAAGCACGGCCGTGCCAGGCGGTGCCACCATGATAGCAGGACGATGGTGCATGGCCCAACATGCCTCGACGCCCAACTTCGGCCATCACCGGCGGCAACATGGACAGATTGAAAACCTTACAAATCTCTACAACAATCCTTACATGGATTTGCACCCAAAAAAAGGAGGAAAATTGCTTCAAACTAATAAGGATTTGCTCCTCTTGAAGATAAATTGCGTCACATAAAAAACAAACGAAAATTGCTACAAAACAACCTACAAACTTGCATCAAAATTCTGCTACAACGCTTATGTTGTTTGCATCCACAAGTAGAAGAAATTTGCTACAAACCTTCAAAGAATTTGATAAGATAAAAATGATCTTAGAAACAGAAATTTGCAACAACTCTTCAATGGATTTGCATCAATAAAAAGTAATGCTTGCTACAAACCTTCCAAAAGTTTGCACCGCATCAAGAAAAATGTGTCAAATGAAGAAACTGCTACAACTCCCCTACAGATTTGCATCAATAGCAGAAAATTATGCTACGGAGATTTCAGATTTTTGCTACAAAAGTACTTTTCCACCGCACCGCTGCTGCGAATGCCGGACTCCAATGGCAGCAGCTCCGATCATCTGTGGTAGCACCGCCACGCGTCTACGGTAGCACCGTGGGCCGCCTATGGTAGCACCGCCGGTCACTGGCCTCCAATGGCAGCAGCACCCGCCATCCGTGGTAGCACCACCACGCGCCTACGGTAGCACCATGGGCCGCCTATGGTAGCACCGCCGGTCACCGGCGGCCAATGGCAGCAGCACCCGCCATCTATGGTAGCACCACCACGCGCCTACGGTAGCACCGTCGGGCGCCGGCCGCCAATGGCAGCACGACCCGCCGCTGATAGAAGCACTGGGTGGCCTTCCGCGGTGCGGCGGCGACTTGTGAATGGGGAGAACGAGTGGGGAAGACGAACGGGCGAGAATTTGGTCGGCGCGGGCGCGGGGAAGAAGCCGGGGCGGCTCGTCGACCAGAGAGGAGCAGGAGGCGCACGGGGCAGCGAACTCAACACGGAGGCGCGCAGGGGCGGCGAACTCGCCGGGGAGGTGCGCGGCTGCAGCCTTGCTGTTGAGGCGCCCGGGGACGTCGACCTCGTAATGGAGGCGCGCGGGGCAGCGGCCTTGCCGTGGAGGTGTGTGGGGGCCGCGACCTCGTCGGGGAGGAGCGCGTCGAGCCGGGGGAAGGAGCCGGCGGTGCTCCCGGTAGGAGGAGCAGACGAGCAGGGGCTGGAGCGCGGCGGCTCACACCGGCGTGGTTGGAGGTGGGAAGAAACAGATTGAGGAATGAGTGGATGAGGAGAATCGGGCTGGAGATAAGGTAGCTGTGGACCCCACACCCGCTGCTGTCCCTGCAGGGACACGCGACGCACGAACGAGGGGAGGATGCAAGCGAGAGATCCCCCGGGGGAATAGAAGGGTTTCCCATTTTTTTAGCTCATCTTTTGCTGCTGGTGCTCTGTTGTCTCACAAGAAAAATCGGCCCATTAGTTTTGAAAAAACTTGCTTAGATAAAAAAAATGTCCGGGAATTCAGAAGGATTTACGAGGATTCAAAAAATGTTCGTGATGCGTGTAAGTCACACGTCCGTTGGGAACCCCAAGAGGAAGGTATGATGAGTGCAGCAGTAGGTTTTCCCTCAGTATGAAACCAAGGTTATTGAACCAGTAGGAAGTCGACGATGTTCTGAAGGTGTCAACGGCGTCAGAAAAAGGTGCTTGTAGAGGAAGGTCTGACTTGTTGACTTGGAACCTGCACACAACACAACCAAACTACTTTGCCCAACGAAACAGTGAGGGTGTCAATCTCACCGGCTTGCTGAAAACAAAGGATTAGACGTATAGTGTGGAAAATGATGTTTGCTTGCAGAGAATGAAAAAGAACAATGATTGCAGTAGGTTGTATTTCAGATGTAAAAGAATGGACCGGGGTCCACAGTTCACTAGTGGTGTCTCTCCATAATAAAATACTAACATGCTGGGTAAACAAATTACAGCTGGGCAATTGACAAAATAGAGATGTGCATAACAATGCATAAACAAGTCATGATGATCACTATGAGATTTACTTGGGCATTACGACAAAGTACACAGACCGCTATCCAGCATGCATCTATGCCTAAATAGTCCACCTTCAGGTTAGCATCCGCACCCCTTCCAGTATTAAGTTGCAAGCAACAGACAATTGCATTAAGTATGGTGCATAATGTAAACAATACAAATATCCTTAGACAAATCATTGTTGTTGTACCCCTAGTAGCAACAGCACATACACAACCTTAGAACTTTCTGTCACTGTCCTAGATTAAATAGAGGCATGAACCCACTATCTAGCATAAATACTCCCTCTTGGAGTTACAAACATAAACTTGGCCAAAGCCTACACTAATAACGGAGAGCATGCAAGATCATAAACAACATATATGATAGATCAACTTGAATAGTATTCAATATTCATCGGATCCCAGCAAACACAACATGTAGCATTACAATAAGATGATCTTGATCATGACAGGCAGCTCACAAGATCTAAACATGATGGCACAAGAGGAGAAGACAACCATCTAGCTACTGCTATGGACCCATAGTCCAAAGATGAACTACTCACACATCACTCCGGAGGCAGGCATGGCGATGTAGAGCCCTCCGGTGATGATTCCCCTCTCCGGCAGGGTGCCGGGAAGAGCTTCAGAACCCTCCCGAGTTAGGGTTGATGGCGGCGGCGGCAGCGGATGTTTTCTGGAAATATGGCTCGGGTATTTAGGGTTTTCGCCTCGGGGGGAATAAATAGGCGAAGGGGCGATGTCGGTTGAGGCCCGAGGCTCGCTCCCCACCTGGCGGCGCGCCAGTGGACCCACCCGCCATGGGGTGGGGACGAAGCCTCGGTGCTCCCCTTCGTCTCTCCTTCGGACTTCGTGAACGTGTTGGGAAAATAGGAACGTGGCATTTTGTTTCGTCCAATTCCGAGGATATTTGCAGAACAGCTTTTCTGAAAAAAAACAGCAGAAAACAGGAACTGGCACGGTGGCATCTTGTTAATATGTTAGTCACAGAAAATGCATAAAAATGTCATGAAGTGTGAATAAAACATGTAGCAATTGGTATAGTAAAAGCATGGAACATAAGAAATTATAGATACGTTGGAGACGTATCAGTTCGCCATGTGTATAGGATGATTCCAGAGTGTCATGAGAGTTCTTGCACGTGTGTGTTTGTTCTCAAAAAAAATTCACGAATTTAAAAATTGTTCACTCGATTGACAAAATGTTCGCGCAAAATAAAAAAATTATCATGATATTTTAAATGAATAAACAAAACAAAAAAGAGTACATGAAGTTATTGGGGAAGTTCCTATTAATCTCCCTTTCCGACGGATATTAGTAGGACAAAATAGAATGAGTTGGTTCAATCTAATTGAGAGACTAATGCGGGCTAATCTCATAGATGAAGAAGATAAATTTAAATGGACTCTTACTCCTAATGGCACTTTTACGGTGAGGTCGTTTTACGAGGACCTATTAAATGGTCATACCGCTGCACTACGCGAGGCTCAAGGCGACACACTTTCAGCCGCTCATCGACAAGATTGGAGCACGCTTGGCGGGATGGAGAGGGAAGCACTTCACTAGGGCCGACCGAGTTGTCCTTGCTCGGGCGGTGCTCTCTTCGATGGTCACGTACTACCTCACGATATTCATCTTGCCAAAGTGGGTGCTCAAAAGGATCGACAAGATTAGGCGCCACTTCATATGGATGAAAGGAAGCGCAGACCCGGAAACCACAAGCCACCCTTTGGTAAATTGGCAAACGTGTGTCGGCCGAAGAATGTTGGAGGCCTTGGCGTCACCGACCTTGAGAAGTTTGGACGGGCTCTCCGTCTTAGATGGCCATGGCTTGCGTGGACAGACACAAGTCGTCCATGGATTGGGGCTCGCCTCCCTTGCTCGCTGACGGACATGGACCTTTTTCGTTCCTCCACAACCATCACTTTGGGAGATGGGGCAAAGTGCATGTTTTGGCATGAAAATTGGCATGAGGGAGGCGCCCTCAAACACCGGTTCCCGAGACTCTTCAAGATTGCAACAAGGAAGTGTAGATCGGTGCAAAAAGAGCTCTCCAACGGAAATTAGTTGCGAGCTTTGCAAAACATCAACACCACGCCGCAGCTCACCGAGTTCGTTGAGCTTTGGACCACCTCTTGGAGGTCCAACTTCAGCCAAGACCGGATGCAATTAGATGGCGGTGGACTACCACCGGAGTGTACTCGGCAGCCTCTGCGTACCGCTGCCAATTTGAGGGCTGCCACCCGCCCTTTGAGTCCAAGAAGTTTTGGGAGGCGCTCGCTGAACCCAAATGCAAATTTTTTGCTTGGGTGGTGGCGCATGAGAAGATCCGGACGAGTGACAACCTTGGAAAGAGAGGGTGGCCACACTCTCCAATTTGCAAGCTTTGCCACATCCATCCGGAGACGGTGCATCATTTGTGCCATGAGTGCTCCTTCCGCACCACCAGGTGCGGGACAAGGTGCTCACCGCTTGTGCCCAGCCTCCAACCGCACCCACCATGATCAAGCCCTTTGACGCTTGGTGGAACAAGTACATCCACAGCATGGCGAATAAAGAGAAGAAGTTGGCGAGTGGCATAATCTGCTACATCATCTGGGGAGTTTGGAAGGAGCGAAACCGACGAATTTTCACCAACGTCGCGCTGCGTTTGGGAGATGTTGTGAGCCTCATCCGTGAGGAGATCGCGTTGAGGGCTTTTGCCTACACGGACGACCCGGGAGACCGGGTGCCCTAGGGAGAGAGTTTTGCGTGGTTTTGAGTTTTTTCTGGCCTTAGGGCCTATGCCTTTCGAGGCAGTTTTGTAAGTACTTGCTTTCCTTTTAATCGAATGGCAGAACGACTGCCCTTAAGCCTAAAAAAAATACTAGATGCTTGTGTAAGTATTTATGGAAGTTGAGATTCCGTTAAAAATCAAAATCTTTTTATGGTTTCTTAACGAAAAGAAATTCTAACAAAAGACAATTTACTTAAAAGTCGGTGGGTAGGATGTAAGAAGTGTGATTTTTGTGATGAAAATGAATCCGTTGAGCACCTTTTCATTAAGTGTTCGTTTGCTAGAGACATTTGGCGATTAGTTCACTTTACCTTTAATTTTACCCACCTACAAGTATTGCGAACTTGTTTGGTAGCTGTTTGAATGGGATATACCAAGTTACAAAAGCGTGCATTCGGATTGGTGTTGCGGTCATATTGTGGGCTATTTGGAATTGTAAAAATGACATTGTCTTTAACAACACGAATTCAACTCATTATCTGCAGGTTATTCACAAGGTGTGCTCTTGGATCCACTCATGATCATTCCTGCTTCCCGCGGACCAGCGTGGACTTATGGATGTCGGATGTACCTGTATGCTGACGGTTATGCGGGCTATTTTTCAGCCAGTCTGGATGGCGTCATCCTAGAAGAATAGATGCATAGTAAACTATTGTTTGAGTGGCTGATCTTTGTAGCCACCTTAAGTGATCCATGAATTGTGAACTTGTACCCTTGAATGTTTAATAATTGCGGATGACTGTGTTCATCTCTTGGATGCAGAGGCCGGTGATCGCACCCCTTTATCTATAAAAAAAGTAGGAGTCGGATGGACCTTCAAAGCGGTCGCTTTAAGACCCGGATGAAAGTTCTTACTCTTTACGCCAAAGAAGACCGATAAATAAATGTGTTAAAATTAAATACAAGTCATCTACGAGACTAAAACCTAGCGGCGCAAGAAGCCACCTTTGACGGCCTCTGCCATATGATCCGGCATCTAAAGGAAGGGGCATGAATCTATGTCCATTTTGCAGCTTATTTTCTTCTTCTTTTTCTAATGTCAGATTTATATGGTGACACCGTCTTGGGGGAGAATCTGGCATGACACATAATAAGTTTACCATAGCTCTGTCTCATTCGGTGTTGGCACTGACCTTGGAAAACTTGTGGTGTTATACAACCTCCGATTCAGACAAACTGTGGGGAAGGGTATACAAATTTTGTACAAGCTTACTTGTTTCTCAGCGACAGTTAAATAGGACCGGAGGGAAGGGAGTATGTGTTCCCTTACATCATTGACTCTGGCGTTTCTAAGAGCATCTCCAGTCACAACCCCCATATCCGGCCCCCAAACTATGCGTGGACGCGTGACTGGCAACCTCTAAATATTGCCTCCTACAACTATATCCCCCAAAGTCTTCCCAAATTGTGGGGCCAATTACATGTGATTGGTGGATAAGGTGAGAGAAGAATCAATGAAGACCGAAAGAAAATAAAATAAACGTGGCCCGCCCAGACGCGTCAGGCCACCCCAACCCTCCCCACATATGGGCTAGGTTTGGCAACTGCCGGACAGTCCAGATGTTTGGGAATGGTTTGACAACCGCAGTTGGGTGATGTTTTATGAAATTTTGCACGGCTTGTCCGCCCAGACGTTTAGAAAGGTTTGGCAACCATTTTTGAGATGCTCTATGTTAGAATATTGGGCCCATTAGTGGGCAGCTGATACCTGATGACGTAGTTACCTGCGTCAAAAGAATATGGATTAGGTTGAGACTCCAAGTGCAGAGTGTCTAGTATAAGGAAGACAGTTTTCCCCACGAGGGGTGACTCGAGGGTTTAATATCGAACTCTCGGGGAATCAGTAGTGAAAGATTTATCTTCTTATCCTTCTCTTGAAAACCAACAAATAAAGTAAATTGTTTTGTGTCCTCAACCTCACCTAGTGGTTGTCAAGCACAAGGTGCGAGAATGATATGAAAAGATAATAAATGCAAAGTGTTTGGAAGTAGAAGAGTTTGGAAGTTAGATGAAACTTATGCATGTTTTACCAAGGATTACCACATTGCAATCAACAACTTAAGTAGAAGAGTTTGGAAGTTAGATGAAACTTATGCATGTTTTACCTCTACACATATATATCTTTCCAAAGTGTCCACCTTTTATATTCAGATTTTCATCAATATTCTATGACCATTGTAGGATGTTCTTACTTATGATTATGCATACATGTGGTCCATAGTACTTTCTTTCATGTTACACTTTGTGAATTATCATTGAACATCCTTGCATTGAATACTTGATATCACTTCATAAACTATCTTGCATATTGCTAATCCTTTTAAGAATGAATCATTTGACTCTATGTAGCAATAGTAATCATCCTTGATATCCATTGATAGTATTAAATTGTAAAGTCCATGTTAGTTTTATCACCTTCATACTCGAGGACGAGTATAGGTTAAGCTTGGGGATGTTGATGCATGTAAAATGCATACATGAACTTTGCACTATATTACTTATATTCCAATCATATTTGCATCATATAAGGGTTATATCAGTTGGGAATATTTTATTGATTTCTATTTTCATGGAATTAACCCTGCGCAGGCAGAAAACCCTATTTTCTATATTTTGATGTTTCAGGGACCCAAACGACGTCCAAATAACCTGATTTTTAAAAGCGTCAGTTTTTGGAAGGAAGAAGAATTGGGAGCGAAGGAAGCGAACAAGCGGAGGCCCGAGGCCCAAAATGAGTGGGCCCACGCGGCCAAGGAGACCCCCTCTTTTGGCCCTCGAGGCTCCGCTGTCGTCGATCTTTTCTCCACCGACTTCGCCTTGACCTAAAAACGCCTATAAAAATAATTCCCGACGCCCTCTGAAGGGAGCGCCGCCGAAACACTGAAACACCGAAACAGAGACCTGGAGTTGTAGATTGGAGGGGGGAAACTCCGGCGGGGCGCTGCCGGCATGGTCTCCATCTTCTTCAATGACTTCTCCACCGTCTCCATGATGAAGAGGGAGTAGTCCACCCCTGGACTATGGGTTTGTGGAAGTAACTTATGTATATGTCCTCTCCTTGAGCTTCACTAATTAGTACCGTATGAGCTGCTGAACATGATTACGGTCATCTATGTAATACCTATGTGGTGGATCTTTTTATGTGTTAATATATGTTTGAGATTGCAATAGTTTTGTTTCAGTTATGAAACTAGATGCATATTATGCACCCCGTTCTTGTGTACTTGTTTTGATCAAGCATGTTTATGAGAGCATGTGTGGGGTGATGTGTGCATTAGTTGGAGTGACGGGGGGTGGTGAGTGCGGTAAGCTGACCACTGTAATATCGCGATCCACTTGGGTGTTTACCTTACTTTGTTACCTCACTAGGGATAAAGAAAAATATCATGCTACAAGGGTTGTGGGTGACCATGCCACTTCTCCGTGACTAGATCTAGCATGTTCTTATTTTAACTTCATGTCATAAGACTTAATGCTATACTCTGATTCATCTTAATTACAGAGATGTTATGATTTAGTTCGCATCTTGGTGGAGTATAAGAGAGACTAATAAACTAAAGGCCTCTATGTTAGGACGTGATGCCCATATAATTAGTAACTTGTCACTAAACTTATTTGTTGCAATCTCATATATCAACTCTAGTGTTCCATTGTCCACCACTTTATTAAAGAGAGAGTGTATTTGTGAAACCATGAACCCCAGTCCATTTTTTATCATAAGAAACACCTTTCCCACCACTTTTACCACTTTTACATTTTCTGCCATTTAAAAATCCGAAAATACAAAAACACTTTTATATCTTGCATTCATCATAAAAAACCCAAAAATATCATTCATCATTGTTACCACCATCCTTGCATATTTATTTACCACTACTGCATATTTATTTCTTGTTTGCATTGCATATTATCTTGATATAATTCTGACACCTTGTGCTTGACAACCACTAGGTGAGGTTGAGGACCAAAACATTTACTTTGTTTTGTAGGTAACCAAGAGAAGGATAGGAAGATAAATCTTTCACTACTGATTCCCCGAGAGTTCGATATTAAACCCTCGAGTCACCCCTCGTGGGGAAAACCGTCTTCCATATACAACACACTCTGCACTTGGAGTCTCAACCTAACCCATTTACTTTACACGCAGGAAACTACGTGAAGGGCCATCAGTTCGTCCTCAAGCAACCCTGGCTGCTCCTGTATGCTCTATGCACCTCCTCCTCCTCCTTAAAACGTTTTCAATGCGTATGGGCAAATTGAGCACCCGAACTATGTGGCTCATCTAAGCAAGTTAGTTAGTCGACGAGGCTGTCCAGTATAGCCCCACGCATGGTTGTACGCTCAGTCTTGGATCAAGGTACGAGAACTCGGGTCTTAGGAGCGGCTAGTGGAACAATACACCACACAAGTGGCCTCCCACCAAAGCCTTTAAGTAAGTTCATTACTCTTCACTTCATCATACCACATCATACTATCATGCTAGAATCAATATCAACTCTGATCCGTCATCCGATGAAACAAGTTTATAAATCTAAGCATGGCTAAGCACAACAGATATAAGGCTCTGGCGATACACACGCACAAGCAATCCTAAGTCTGCTAGGGCAGTGGATCAAGTATTTGGGTGATGCAAGAGATAGGATAACTCTATCTATTGACCAAAAACACATTTGAATCGTATGCAATATATATAAGAATCAAATACTTTGAAATCACATATATGAGCAGATAAGAGGTTATGCTTGCCTTGCTTTGAAAACCAATAATAATAGATCTTTTGTAATATTGTGCTTGACTTGATTGTTGGTTGATCAAGTATTCGTCTTGTCTTGTTGTTGTTGATCTCCATCTCATATCCTCGTTTTACCGAGAAGAACCAAAACACCGGAAAGAAATGGAAACAACAATCACTTCTTGGCATAATGCAATGCGCATACAAGAGTGTATGATATGACAAGTTTAAGTTATTGAACTACATAGCTAAACATGGATATCATGTTAAATGGAGACCAAATGCATTTAGAAATAGCATTTGGAAACACTCCATAGATCCATAAAATGGGTTATTTTGTTCTCCTAAATAAACATGGTTAAAAGTTGGTAAACATGCATGAATTTGATACAAATAGATAGATTACATTTTTCTGAACATTTTGGTATATTGAACACATTTTTCTGAATTACAAATCAAAAGTTGTTGAATTTACAAGTTTCGACAAGTTTCTGAAATTTCCGGAAATGTTTAAATTTTGACAACCGGACCCACATGTCAGGGTTTTATTAATTAGGGAAATTATTTTCAGAAAAGGAATAAAAGGAGGCTGACGTCACCGTGCCGTCGGCAATGGAGCAGAGCTCCTGTCGACCACGGTCCCGTCGATTTGAGGCGTGACGGGGCACACGCGCGGGCGCGTTGGACGTGGTGCGACACGGGTGACCATCTGAAGGCGGTGCCGCTCCTTTATGGTCGCCGGAGAGGAGCCGACGACGAGTTTGGCGGCCGACGGCGGTGGCCTGCATCGAGAGCACGGTTAAAGCTCGAGGGAGATGAGGGAGAGGTCTAGGCGGACCGGAAGCTCACCAGGAGCACAACGGCATGGTTGGGGAGAGCAGAGTAGGTCGAGGACGACGGAATCGAGCGCGACGAGCGTCGGCCGGAGGCGGAGAAGATGACCCCGCATGGCGGATTCGCGGCCTCCTGGCACGAGCTGCTCCGCGAGGATAGAGAGGAGGTCGACGCGGTTCTTCCGGTGCCCTTCAATTCGTCTGAGACGGCCGGGAACGGCGGAGCTGCACGCCGGCCGGAGCTAGGGTTCACGCGCGGGTGAGGAACAGGGAGAGAGAGAGATTGAGACGAGGGGAAAGTGAGCGAGTGAGGAGAGAGGCGGCACGACATCTCCGTGGTCTTATCCATGCGAAGAGGGAGAGCAGAAGGTGGCCTCGCCACGCTCGGGCACGGAGTTGTGTGCCTTGCTGGAGGTAGAATACAAAGGCCAGTTTTACAAAAAGGCCTCGGTTTTCAAAATCTACAAAGAAGTCCTTGGAAATTTAAAACAGAGGCTTTTAGGAATTTTTAGGGGCACTTAGAGTAGCCTAAAAATAGTGAGAAAAATCATGGAGGCTCTTATACTTATAAAGAAGCTCCCATAATTTTAGTTTACATTTTGGGAATTTTGAACCACATTTATAAATAAGGTTGACAAATTACTCGTTATTTAAGATGCGAAAATTTCTTAGTGAAAAATATATGATGCTCATGAGTGCAAACTATCTTTATTACAAACATGGTCTGTTACAACTCTACCCACCTTACAAGAATCTCGTCCCGAGATTCCTAAAGAAAAGGAGAAGGAAGGGATTAAACCAACTTCAACGGTCTTGTTCGTTGGGTTGTTATCTTCTTGAAGAAGTTTCTCCGTAACATCTTGAAGATTCGTCGTTTCCTTTTTCGGGATCTGCATCCAACAGTACGGAAGGAAAGAGGGAAAACACTCTAAAGATTGATCTTCACAAGATCGATATCTCATGTTAACTCATGGAAGGAGTGTTTATGAAAATCTTGATGTGACAAGCATGAAACACGTCAACGTAACGGAGGAACAACAAAAGGTTAAAGTTGATAAACAATGGTTTCAAGGAAGATTGAGACCATGATTTTTCAAGGGTAAACCTCAACTAAACAACTTGAGGGTAACTCCCATTACGGTAGATCTACCCAAGAAAACCAAGCTGATGAGTTACTTGATTCTTTTGTTAACTAGAGGACAAAGTTGAGAAGATGGTGTAGAAACATTGATGGGGTAGACCCTAGAAGGGTCATTTATAGAAGACACCTTGATGATGCAACAAGAGAAACTTTGATATCTAGAGACATCTTCTTTATCGAGCATGATTGCGATAGACAGAGGGAGCTCTCTTCGTCCAGATCTATCAGATTCTTTACCAAAGATCACGACATCGCTTCACTCCACAAGGATGAATAGACAACGTACAGAGATTCGGTCCACCATATCACGGAAAGACACTTGCTCAAGCTTCAACATTTTGGCATAGCAAGACGCTTGCCACGTGATTAAAGGTCATTAGCCCTGATGTGACTGACAAATTCACACAACGTGTGAGTGGAGTGGAACTTTATGTACAGTCAAAAGCAAAGGGAACACTGATGAGTTACATGCCAAAGGTCATCCACGGAGTTGATTTCTTCCATATGTAGTCGTTTCCATGAGATAAGGGTTGAACGATCGACCAATAGAGATTTAGAAACTTTGCATGTATTGTTCTCCTTGATACTCTAGATATCATTCTTGAGCTTCTGAAAAGCCTTCATACGTGATTAAGTGAAAACCAGACTTCAAAACTAGGAACAAACCATGCAGAGAAACTTCTTGAGTAAGTTGCGCAAGACATGGAGAGTGGTTGTTATTGTTATATCAAAGATTATGGCATTAGGCCTTCTGGCTAATTGTGTCAACCACCACATCAACCTTGCCGGATTTTTCAAGGGACCTACGTCGAAACCTTTTTAGAACACCAACCATCATTCTCAGGCACGAGCAGCTCAGAGCAAGGCGTGAGTACGGATAGGTAAGAGCATCACCGTATCAATAAGGCCACAAGACTTAGCATGACCTCCTGATTTAGGAAAGTGTGATATTGTAAGCAGAACAGAACATAAGTTGATGAAGTCTCTTAATTCTGTATTACAATTCTTTGACCTGGTCTGGGAGAGAGACGAGGCACTGGAGTTTGTTTATCCATACATCCCAAAGTGGAATGTTCCGATGAACGACAAGAGCGACACGCATTAGAAAGCTCCAATGCACATACGCAACTTGGCTGCGAAAAGGCAGACGAGGGTCGAAAACAACTATAGAGGAAGACCATGCTAAATCCTGAGATCACGGTGGATGCACAGGCTGAAAAGAGAGGAACAACGGAGTCACGAGCATAGATGTGATACTCACTAAGAGTACACTTGATGTGATCCATTTGGTTCCATGAAAGAAGCTCTACCAAACAGCTCGTAACGGAACTCCTTGTCGCAAATCCATCACGACTACAACCACAAGCTTGAAGGATAATTTCGAATCAACTGGTCATCCGAGGTAGCAAATATTTCTCAGTAATCAACGGAATGGATCTTGGGTTAAAGGTCAGCTTCACGTACTCAAATTCACGAGATAACGTGATGATCACATAGTTAAGAAACCACATGACCCAACTAAGTAAAATCCAGCACAATCCGGATCTTCGGTTCAAGACCTTGGATTTCAACCCATAGAAAGGAGTAAGTACTATCCGAGTGACACAAAGGACACTACGAGAGAGCATTCATGAAGTAGTTTCCAATAGTCATATACACTTTAGAGGCACCTAAGCAAATCGAACGAAGACATCTCAGGTGACAGGAAACCTCAAAGCCAAGAATTGAAGGCACACAGCGAGAGATCATCATGAAAGGACATCTCTCAACTATAACAAGAGAAAGAAGGAACTTAGAGCACACACTAGGTCAACGGTTTAAGACACGGCCTGTGCTCGAGGCACCTAGAGTTTGAAAGGCTCGAAGAGATAGCAGAACAATTTTCAAATCAACATTAGGTAAGGTGACTCAGAATTAGAGCGATACGAGATAAGGAGTAAAAATAATCCTAACGAGATTTTCACATCTCAATTTTAGGTTCAACATAGTTTTCACAAACACTAAACTCAACATCGACCAATAGCAAGGGTTTCTACAGCAGTCCTGCTCTGCTACCAATTTGTAGCGCCCTGACCCCGGAACTATACAGAGATGTTGTGTGTCACTAGTCATGCACGTAGCCAAGGGTCCCAACCCCTCGTCTCACGCCATAACACGGGCACAACTATCAATATATAGTAGAGAGATCAAGACTGCGGAACATTGGCACATCACAGACTCTACGACTCGAAGTATGTATTACAACTCTTAACAGAGTGAAGGTAGAAGAAAATACAAACAGAGGTCACACGACCCAACATTACATCACTCAACGGAAAGCAAATTATGTTGTTCTAAACAACAAGATCCAAACTATGGCCTAAGAGGCCTTTAGATAAACATTCCTTACGCCAGCTGTTCCGAGACGTCCCAAGCTGCCACCTGGGAACCCCAAACTACTCGTCGATCTCAACGTGGAACAACCATCAAAGCGATGAACCTCACCTGATCCAAATAAAGCAAGAATGAGTACTGGATGTACTCAACAAGACTTAATTGACCTATTATATATCTGCTTATTCAGAGAGTTTGTGTGACAGTTTCTTTGCGTAAAGCCAGTTTTCTTTCCAAAACCAGTGATAAGAAGAGTCGTCTACTCAGAAGTTATAAAAGAGATAAGAGAGCGTAACACAAGCTCTAAAGATCAAGTAGCACCTTCTGAAACATCACCAGCAACACGCCGGGTTGGCATTTTTACCCTTAAGATCATGTTATCTATGATCTCGCCCATTAACTCCAAGTTGTCTGTAACGTGGACACGGCTATTCGAATAGATTAAACCCTGCAGGGGTGTACAATGTTACCACACGTACCGTCGGCTCCTTGCCTGTACAATTAGCTCTCTTCCTGGGAAAGCCGACAGAGTGGGAACGGTTACAACCTTTACCTTACGTCGACCTATTCCATGAGACAACCAAAAGGTCTAAGCCCGCCATCGTGAGACACCGTTCTCCGATGCGGAACCGTTTGGTGCATGGCAAGGTTGGTTTACCAGAGAGTTCGTCCTCAAGCAACCCTAGATGCTCCTGTATGCTCTATGCACCTCCTCCTCCTCCTTAAAACGTTTTCATGTGTATGGGAAAATGGAACACCCAAACTATGTGGCTCATGGGTAGATCTAATCAAGTTAGTCAGTCGACGAGGCAGTCCAGTATAGGCCCACGTTGTACGCTCAGTCTTGGATTAAGGTACGAGAACTCTGGTCTTAGGAGCGGCTAGTGGAACAATACACCACACATGTGGCCTCCCACCAAAGCCTTTAAGCAAGTTCATTACTCTTCACTTCATCATACCACATCATACTATCATGCTAGAATCAATATGAACTCTGATCCGTCATCCGATGAAACAAGTTTATAAATCTAAGCATGGCTAAGCACAATAGATATAAGGCTCTGGCGATACACACGCACATGCAATCCTAAGTCTGCTAGGGCAGTGGATCAAGGTATTTGGGTGAGAGATAGGATAACTCTATCTATTGACCAAAAACACATTCGAATCGTATGCAATATATATAAGAATCAAATACTTTGAAATCACATATATGAGCAGATAAGAGGTTATGCTTGCCTTGCTTTGAAAACCAATAATAATAGATATTTTGTAATATTGTGCTTGACTTGATGTTGGTTGATCAAGTATTCGTCTTCGTCTTGTTGTTGTTGATCTCCATCTCATATCCGCATTTTACCGAGAAGAACCAAACACCAGAAAGAAATAAAAACAACAATCACTTCATGGCATAATGCAATGCATACAAGAGTGTATGAGATGACAAGTTTAAGTTATTGAAGTAGATAGCTAAACATGGATATCATGTTAAATGGAGACCAAATGCATTTAGAAATAGCATTTGGAAACACTCCATAGATCCATAAAATGGGTTATTTTGTTCTCCTAAATAAACATGGTTAAAAGTTGGTAAACATGCATGAATTTTATACAAATAGACATATTACATTTTTTGACATTTTGGTATATTGAACACATTTTTCTGAATTACAGATCAAAAGTTGTTGAATTTACAATTTTGGACAAGTTTCTGAAATTTCCGGAAATGTTTAAATATCTGACAACCGGACCCACATGTCAGGTTTTATTAATTAGGGAAATTATTTCAGAAAAGGAATAAAAGGAGGCTGACGTCGCGTGACGTCGGCAATGCAGCAGAGCTTCTGTCAACTACGGTCCCGTCGATTTGAGGTGAGAGGGGCACACGCGGGCGTTGGACGCGGGGCACACGGGTGACCATCTGATGGCGGCGCCGCTCCTTTATGGTCGCCGGAGAGAGTCGACGACGAGTTTGGCGGCCGACGGCGGCGGCCTGCATCGAGAGCACGGGTTAAAGCTCGAGGGAGAGGAGGGAGAGGTCCAGGAGGACCGGAAGCTCACCAGGAGCACAACGACATGGTTGGGGAGAGCAGAGGAGGTCGAGGACACGGAATCGAGCGCGACGAGCATCGACCGAGGCGGAGAAGATGACCCCGCACGGCGGATTCACAGCCTCCAGGCACGAGCTGCTCCGCGAGGATAGAGAGGAGGTCGACGCGGTTCTTCCGGTGCCCTTCAATTCGTCCGAGACGGCCGGGAACGGCGGAGCTGCGCGGCGCCGGAGATAGGGTTCACGCGCGGGTGAGGAATAGGGAGAGAGAGAGATTCAGACGAGGAGAAAGTGAGCGAGTGAGGAGAGAGGCGGCGACATCTCCGTGGCTTATCCACGCGAAGAGGGAGAGCAGAAGGTGGCCTCGCCACGCTCAGGCACGGAGCTGTGTGCCTGGCTGGAGCTAGAAGACAAAGGCCATTTTACAAAAAGGCCTCGGGTTTTCAGAAATCTACAAAGAAGTCCCTAGAAATTTAAAACAAAGGCTTTTAGGAATTTTTAGGGGAACTAGAGTAGCCTAAAAATAGTGAGAAAAATCATGGAGGCTCTTATACTTATAAAGAAGCTCCATAATTTTAGTTTACATTTTGGGAATTTTGAACCACATTTATAAATAAGGTTGATAAATTACTCATTATTTAAGATGCGAAAATTTCTTAGTGAAAAATATATGAAACTCATGAGTGCAAACTATCTTTATTACAAACATGGTCTGTTACAACTCTACCGACCTTACAAGAATCTCGTCCCGAGATTCCTAAAAGAAAAGGAGAAGGAAGGGATTAAACCAACTTCAACGGTCTTGTTCGTTGGGTTGTTATCTTCTTGAAGAAGTTTCTCCGCAACATCTTGAAGATTCGTCGTTTCCTTCTTTCGGGATCTGCATCCAACAGTACGAAGGAAAGGGGAAAACACTCTAAAAGATTGATCTTCACAAGATCGAGTATCTCATGTTAACTCATGGAAGGAGTGTTTATGAACAACTCTTGAGGTGACAAGCATGAAACACGTCACGGTAACGAGGGAACAACGGAAGGTTAAAGTGATAAACAATGGTTTCAAGGAAGATTGAGACCATGATTTTTCAAGGGTAAACCTCAACTAAACAACTTGAGGGTAACTCCATTACGGTAGATCTACCCAAGAAAACCAAGCTGATGAGTTACTTGACTCTTTTGTTAACTAGAGGACAAAGTTGAGAAGATGGTGTAGAAACATTGATGGGGTAGACCCTAGAAGGGTCATTTATAGAAGACACCTTGATGATGCAACAAGAGAAACTTTGATATCTAGAGACACCTAGAAGGGTCAGCTTCACGTACTCAAATTCACAAGGATAACGTGATGATCACATAGTTAAGAAACCACATGACCCAACTCAGTAAAATCCAGCACAATCCGGAATCTTCGGTTCAAGACCTTGGATTTCAACCCATAGAAAGGAGTAAGTACTATCCGAGTGACACAAAGGACACTCGAGAGAGCATTCACGAAGTAGTTTCCAATAGGCATATACAACTTTAGAGGCACCTAAGCAAATCGAAAGAAGACATTGAGGTGAAAGGAAAACTCAAAGCCTAGAATTGAAGGCACACAACGAGATATCATCATGAAAGGACATCTCCAACTATAACAAGAGAAAGAAGGAACTCAGAGCACACACTAGGTCAACAGTTTAAGACACGTCCTGTGCTCGAGGCACCTAGAGTTTGAACGGCTAAAAGAGATAGCAGAACAATTTTCAAATCAACATTAGGTAAGGTGACTCAGAATTAGAGTGATACCAGATAAGGTCATAAAACATCAGGTAAGGTGAAAATAAAATATGCAAACCGAAATATAAATGCAAGACAATAACAAAAGAAGATAAAATGCTTGAAGGTAAAGATGGATAAGATGATGCTCACGTAGTGCAACCTCCCCAAGCTTAGGTGTTTGCACAAGTTGGTGATGAAGTTGACTTTGTTGTGAGATACCCTTAGATAAATCCTTAAAGCAATGATTCCCCGACAACGGTGCCAGAAAACGTCTTGATACCCGATGACGTAGTTACCTGTATCAAAAGAATATGGGTTAGGTTAGACTCCAAGTGCAAAGTGTATAGT
Organism: Poa pratensis; assembly: GCA_947311845.1. Lineage (NCBI taxonomy): Eukaryota > Viridiplantae > Streptophyta > Magnoliopsida > Poales > Poaceae > Poa > Poa pratensis. The sequence continues at coordinate 97,569,195 of CAMZMU010000085.1, forward strand.
ATAAGGAAGACAGTTTTCCCCACGAGGGGTGACTCGAGGTTTAATATCGAACTCTTGGGGAATCAGTAGTGAAATTTATCTTCTTATCTTCTCTTGAAAACCTACAAACAAAGTAAATTGTTTTGTGTCCTCAACCTCACCTAGTGGTTTCAAGCACAAGGTGCGAGAATGATATGAAAACATAATAAATGCAAAACAGTAAATAAATATGCAATGATGCTAAGTAAATATGCAAGGATGGTGGAAACAATGATGGATGATATTTTTGGTTTTATATTGTGAATGCAAGATGTAAAATATTATTGTATTTTCAGATTTTTAAATGGCAGAAAATGTAAAATGGATAAAACTTGTTGTAAAGGTGTTTCTTATGATTAAAAATGGACCGGGGGTTTCAGAAATGCACTCTCTCTAATAAAGTGGTAGATAATGGAACACTAGAATTGACATATGAGTTTGCAATATAAAGGTTTCATGACAAGTTACTAATTATATGGGCATCACGTCCTAACATAGAGGTCTTTTGTTTATTAACCTCTCTTATACTCCACCAAGATGTGAACTAAATCTTAGCACCTCGGTAATTAAGATGAATCAAAGTATAGCTTTAAATTCTATGACATGAAGTTAAAATAAGAACATGCTAGATCTAGTCATGGAGAAGTGGCAATGGTCACACCCACACCTCCGGTAGCATGGTATTTTCTTTATCCCTAATGAGGTAACAAAGTAAGGTAAACACCCAAGTGGATCGCGATATTTCATTGGTCAGCTTACCGCACTAGCCACCCCCCTTACTCCAACTAATGCATACGTTCCCCTCACACGCTCTCATAAACATGCTTGATCAAAACAAGTAAATAAGAACGGGGTACATAATATGCATCTACTTTCATAACTGAAACAAAACTATCGCAATCTCAAACATATATTAACTCATAGAAAGATCCACCACAAAGGTATTACATAGATGACCGTAATCATGTTCAGCAGCTCATACGGTACTAATTAGTGAACCTCAAGAGAGGAGAGATACATAAGTTACTTCCACAAACCCATAGCCAGGGGTGGACTACTCCCTCTTCATCATGGAGACGGTGGAGAAGTCGTTGGAAAAGATGGAGACCACGCCGGCAGCGCCCCGCCGGAGTTTCCCCCTCCAATCTGCAACTCCATGTCTCTGTTTCGTGGTTTCTGTGTTTCGGCGGCGCTCCTTTCCGAAGGGCGTCGGGGACTATTTTTATAGTTGGTTTTAGCTCAAGACGAAGGCTCTGGAAGAAAGATCGACGGTTGCGGAGTCTCGAGGCCCAGGTTAGTGGGCCCCACGCGGACAAGGAATCTGGCCGGGTGGGCCACGCTTTGTTCCTTCCAAAAACTGATGCTCGTAAAATATTAGGTCATTTGGACGTCGTTTGGGTCCCTGAAACATCAAAATATAGAAAACAGGGTTTTCTGCCTGTGCAGGGTTAATTCCTGGAAATCTCAAATTGGCCCATGTGCATGGCAGAATTTTGGAGGTGCAATGTGGTGCTAAAGTTTAGTACCACATTGTTAGTTTAAGAGAGTTGCACCACCTTATATAGTGGAGTGTTATACCACTTGGTGTGCTGGTTGAGAATAGAAGGCTCTCTCGTTCGCACTCCTCCTCCTCCGCCGCCGTCCGTCCGTCTCGTCAAGACACGCCGCAGGTTGCGGAATGAGCCGAGCCGATGCCTATATTTTTGTTGTTCAGGAAAATCGAGTCGTGTTGGCGTACGTGTATAGTTTAGCCAATTCGATCGCTACCGGATCTTGGTCTGCTGTAACCCACTCGAACGTGTGCGACGTGGCCGGCCCACGTTGTACCCGTTAGGGTTTTCCGAACCGCACTATATATTGCCATGCACTACCGTGCGCCGTCACACACCGAACCAATCTAGGTTTTGCCAATCTCGTGCCTTCGCCGCCACCGTAGTCTACTCCATCCCGAGCGCCGGCGTGCACCGGCAATCGGGAGAGCAGGTCTCCGAAACCAGTCGCCTTTGTGATTCTATACGGGAAAGGGCGAATTAGGTTTTTGGGAAGCGCCTCGCGCGACTGCTCGCCGTTTCCACCATGGGTCGTCTTCCGAACAAGTTCGGCGGTGCTGCCTACCACCGCCTCAAGCGTCGTCTTCTTCGACCCGTCTTCACCAACATCTTCATCAACGACATCGCCGCTGCTTTCGCTGCGGTGAACCTGTCTGCATCGACTGCTGCTTCCTCTACAAACGTTCGGTACGTGCGGCGTAAACTGAACTTTTTTACTATGGATATGTTGACGTTTGTGTTGCTGTTGTTCATGTTAATTAGTACATCTAGTATGTTCGTGTTTAACATGTTAATAGTTGCGTTAGTGATGCTTAATATTCTGGAATTAATCTTAAAATTATTGCCTAATTATCTAAGAGGTTTGGTACTTTGGTGGCGATGATACAAGTAAAAATAGCGTCAAGTTTTGAGTTCCGTTGCTTTGTGTTTGTGGAGACCGTGCTGTGGGCTAGTCATGATCGAGCCACGTTGTTTCTTGTTTAAGTGAGAGGATAACGTAACGAGGTAGCTCACGCTACGTAGATGATGGATAGATGGTATAGATAGTCTAGATGCACCTAAGTGCTCGCAACAACCAACAACATCGGATGGCCAGTTGACTTGAGATAAAGACCGCTACCGATCGAACGCCGGCCGGCCGCGAGTGTTTTAGCCATCAACCTCCACACGGTCAATAAACGTACGCGCGCTGCAGGTCCGGGCCTCCGGGGTGCCGCGGCATCCGGCCGGCGGGCGCCTGTCACCTTCGCGCGGTGCCGTCGATTTAACCGCGGTAGCTAGCTGGAAAGGCCATCGAGAGGTCATCGTCGTTCGTCGTTTCCACGCACGGCACCGCCGCTCGATCGGCAGGGACGAGTCTAGGTGGAATAAGGTTGGCTAGCTGGTTGGTAGCCGTGGCTGTCTCCACTTGGCCCGGGTCGCTGTAGCCCGGCCGGTCTCCCGAACTAGCTAGGCTGGAATGCTTCCAGTTCCAGCTGCGTGTGATGTCCACGGGCAGCCACCCTCAAGGAAGACGTGTCCCCGTGATCTCCGCGCTGATTTTCCTGCATGCGCACGTACGTGGACGAAGAGAAGGCCATCTCTCATCTGAGCTTTAATCCGGCCTGCCGGCAACAATCCGTTCGTCGGCAGCTCCAGCAGAGTCGCGAGCAGGATGACCCTGGACACACGGCTCCAAGGTCATGCCATGCACCGACGCAAGCACGCATGGGGTCAACCGAGAGGAATACGTACCTTTTTCCTGGTACGACGTGATATGCGGGCCCCGGTGAGACCATGTGTAGTACCCCACATGCGGGACCATCTGCTTTGGTGCTACCCATGTGGTGGAGCCCACCGCCCGTGCGGCAACGATGGTGCATGCAGCATGACGCTGATCGATAGAGTGATAAAAAGATACTAGCTAGCTCATTTCCATATAAATCTTTGAAACAGTTTATTCAAATTATAATTTTTTTGCACCATTGCGATGGAGTTGGTGAACTCTATAAAATGAGTCCAATATCATATGTATATTCTTAAGTAAATATTGTGTATCTCATTGGACCCACATGTCATAGAAAATATATATATTCTCCCCTCCCTCTATATTGATGTGCCGGCTGCCAGAATTCTCTAAATTGTTCCTCATTGCTGCACAAACCTCTCAAGCTCTATTACTCGTCGTCGCCCGCCCACTTTCAGAGGTTTCTTGTTATGTGACAAAAATACTGACAAATTTAAACATGGATAAACGGCGGTGGATATCCGTAAATTCCTGAAGATATCTAAACTCACGATCAAGGCTAACCGGCGACACACAACGAAGATAACCGGTGATGGCTAAATTTTAGATATCTTCATTGCCCCTACATCTGGATATCTTCATTGCTTATCACCGGTTATCTTTGATCTTGATTTTAGATAGCTTCAAGAATTTAGGGTTAGCCATCACCAGTTATCTATGTTCTAACTTGTGGATGCCTTTGTACAAATCATGGAACCTCTGGATATCTTCATTGCGTATCACCGGTTAGCCTTGATCATGAGTTTAGATATCTTTAGGAATTTAGGGATATCCATGGCAGTTTATCCATGTTTAAATTTGTAGGTATTTTAACTGTAGATGGCTAACCAAAAATTATTGAAGATATCTAGAATCGATATCATGGCTAGCCGGTGATAAGCAATGAAGATATCTATAGGTTCACCGATAAGCGACGAAGACATCGACAAGTGGTAACATGGATAACCGGTGATGGCTAACCAAAAATTATTGAAGATATCTAGAATCGATATCATGGCTAGCCGGTGATAAGCAATGGAGATATCTATAGGTTCACCTGGATATCCGGTGATCAGCAATGAAGATATCCAAAGGTTCACCGATAAGCGGCGAAGACATCGACAAGCGGTATAGATGAACCTGGCACCATATTGTTAGCCAAAATATCTGATAACGTTTAGATGAACCTGGCACCATATCGTTAGCCAAAATATCTCATTTTTTCCGAAATGAATTGCCTGCTAATGTCACTCTTCATTTTTGTAACCACCAGGAACAGTCCATAAACAATATTCATATATTAGGATTCCTCCAAAGATATATATATATATATATATATATATATATATATATATATATATATATATATATATATAGATCTGAACCCAATGTGCAATTAAACATGTTGTAATAAAACATGCTACTCGGGGACAATTTCAGAATAAACTGGACATGGAACTTGACATCCAACCAGCAAAAATGTTGTCAATGAGTCTCCATCTCCGGTAATTAGTCTTGTTTTGAAGATATCGTCATGAGAAATTCAAATATATAATTACATTTAAACTTACACGCCGAATTTAAAAGTTATAGATACATTTTAGTTTGTGGGAAAGGGTTGTTTGAATTTAAGGCTGAGAGGATGGGTGTCAACCATGTTGCAGCTTTATGGTACATGCTTTGTCCACAGGTACAAATGGGTCCAGCGCATGTCATCATAGCACACACGGGGTTCGGTCAGAGCCCCAAAATAAATCGGCTGTATTGAGTTCCAGCGGTGTACCAAGATTCTCTCCAGAGAGTCAAGAAAAGGCTCATATCCCCAAAAGGTTCCTGCGGTATGGATTGCAGTGGCGCGCGGTAGCGGTTGTGCCAAATTCGCAGGATATAGCAGCAAAACCACACTATATATCGAGATCGAAGCGGCGTGGCGCCTCACGCCTCTCCCCGGAGATGGAGAGATACCTCGACCGACCGTGCCGACTAATCCTTGCTCAACTAGCTAACTACTTCCTCCGTTCCAAATTAGTTGTCTTTCATTTGTACAAAAGTGGATGTATCTAGTACAAATGAAAGACAACTAATTTAGAACGGAGGGAGTACTAGAGATGAAGGAGCACAGTTGAGATGAAGCCATTCTAATCGACGTTGAGACTTCTAGGACATCTGGGCGCTCGAGTCGGATGCCGCGGCTTTGACCCTAGAGGTCATTGAGCTTAAAAGGTTAGCTTCTAAGTTCTAACCCTACTTGAGGGTTTTTTTTCTGTGTTTTTTCGGGCTGGCTTTTGCTAGTCTTTTGAGCGATGGAATGGCTCCAGCGGACTGATCCATTTCGGAAAAAGAAAGATGAACTAATCTTAAGAAAGCGCTGGAATGGCTCCAGTGGACTGATCTTTAGAAAGCGCTGGAACGGCTCTAGTGGACTGATCTTCAGAAACGCTTGGAATGGGGAGCAGGTCGTGCTCGAGCCGACGCGTTGCGTCAGGACCAGCCAGCGAGGCCTAGAGAGAGAGAGAGAGAGGATTGAGGTGTGGCTGCAACAGAGCCGGCAAACTGGAGCGGCTTCACCACCGCTGACAAAGCACCACTTAATTGGGCGGTTCGGGGGCGCCGTTACGGGTGCTTTTCAGCTTAGCAGCCTCACTCTCACTGGACCTGGACGGGTGAACCCAAGCTATCACAGCGTCAGGTTGCTGAAAGGGGCGGTAAGATTGGCCATTTTGCTGATGTACGTTCCGGCACTTCGTGATCACGTTATTGTTGCTGATCGTAGAGGTTTGCAGACTACCGGGTGTAGGCATGGAGAAATTCAAAGTCGATCAGAGCTTAAACTTCTCTGTGAAATCATACCGTGAACATGACCTGACCCTGAAGAATGAAGATGAACTCTATGACGATTCATGACGGGCAGTACCTAACAAGCGCTCGTTAGATTAAGATATCAAACATTGTGAACTGCCCGACGGCTGGGCCGGAGCTTAATCGACCCACCAGCGAGAAGTGATGGATTAACGCGCACAGAGAAGTCAGAAGAAAGAGAGGTCCAACCATAATCACCTTCAATTCCCGCACGTCTAGATCACACCACTGATCACAAGCAGATTAAGCACCTTCCGGGCTTCTGCTCCGACGTTTACATTCGCCGGTCGCCACCGGATAACCACCCCAAACCTCTTACTCGCCCGCGTACCATCGCGCGGCGTTGGAGCCGTCCGGATCGCGGCGAGCACGGTTACTCGTCTGCGTCAATGGCCGCATCAGTACATGGATTGTCATTGAAGTCTTTCACTTCTGTGAACCAAAACGGCGCCGATTGGCCCTCAGAGTAGCTCCGAACAGTATCACTGTTTATGTTTGATGAATGGGGATAAGTTAAGTTAATTGGTCCCATCGCCGTCTCATTATATTCGTAAACATTACGATGAAGTCTCCCTGACGGAAGGTGATGATCATGCGTCGGCCCCATCTTTGGATTGGTTCATCCTGCTAACCGAACACTCCACAAGAGTAATGTTTAGAGTACGCCACATACATCGTACGAAACAGCTCGATCGTGTAGGGGCTATGGTATGTGTAATGGTTGATAAAACATATTTGTATTAAATCCGTTACGTATTTAGATATGGCAAATATGATGTAAAACCTAAATATGTCTTATACCAGATATCACTAAATATGTGGTTGTATTAAGAGTCATCTCTTAGTTAACCGAGGACAGGTTTTTTTCTTCCATTTCTCTCTGCTCTGCCTTAGCAATCATCCTATTTAACTCCAACGAATAACCATTATAAATTGCTAATATGTATCCATTGTTCGGACAACACATATTGAATATTATCGAATCGCGTTGGCTGGACGATTTGCGCATGTAGAGAGGTTGATAAGATGATTTATCTTGACATTACCTTGTATTCGTTTGTTTTTTACGTTGTATGTCGTATAGTTTTCTTGGAATAATATTAAGATATGCGAATTTGGCATAGGGTGGTCCTATTTCCCTGAGAAAAACGGAGAGGGAGGTCTCTAACGGGAACAAATTGGAAACAATCCGTCAAATCTTATCTTTCAAACGGTAGAATTTTCCACCATACATCACTAGCCGAAGGAAGTATAATTTAGAAAAGATAACAGAAGATCATGCAATAATAAATTTGTAGTCTCTAACAATTAATGTTTGAATGCTACTAAAATTAGGGCATGCTTAAATTATACTAGCATACCCTTTTAAGGAAATCATGCCGAAAAAGGGTAGTTAGTTTAAGCATTTCCCAGAGAGGAGCGAACAACACCCTACTCAATGGAAAGATTCCCTAATTAAACATCCTCAATGGACGATGATTTCCGTTCTCTTTTGTCTGGTTGGTTTCGAAGATGGTTAGACGAATAGTCAGCCATAAGCCTCGTGGCCAATCAATCACTAGTGCATTTTTTTTACCGTCCATCAATTCGTGGTTTTGGAGATTGCTTACCGACTTTCATTCACATCTGAAAAGATATTAGGTTTGGATAGGTGTACATAGCAACTAAGATAAGACATTTTCTAAAAGTCTTTGGTTATATTTCTGTAAATTTTCTTAGCATTTCCCATACAACAGGAAACAACTATTTCTTAGCTGAACTCAGTTTGACTGACTTTGAAGAGCCAAGTCACAGGATTAAGTCACTCCGTATCGCTCTCCATTTGAGATTTAATGTACTAGGTTTATACATACCATTCATCCAAATGGATTGATACTATGGAAAAATATTTGCGATATACTGTTTTTCTAATCGTTTGATAGGTTTGAAACTTTGTGTTCCAAATTTAGATCAATCTGGTACACCCGATCCAAAATGGTGGGCCAATAAGGGGATAAATTCGCTCGATGACTTGGCTTTTCACAGCAACCGAAGCCGAGTCCTTCCTAGACATCCCGTATTTTCGATTTTGGTTCTAAGACACCACTAATAAAACCATCAATTCTGAACACAAAATCCATTGTGAAGAGGGACGCCAAAATTTTGACGATGGTCATACACATCGACTAATAAATATAACTACCTATGTAAGTACTGACACTATTGTTTCCATCACAATCCGATGGCCGTGGTGGCGCCACATGCCATCGCTCCCATTTCCCCACGTTTCTTCCCCGGGAGCGTTTACTCTGGAGTCTGGAGTCGTCGTGGATCACGCAGGCAGGCAGGAAGAGGATCCACGTCAACGTCTCTGTGTCTCTGAGGCTTGGTCGTCCCCTCCCTCCCGCTACAGTGAGAGAGGAGCATTGTTTGGACCTCCCCGGGCGATCCACCTAATCCGCCGTGGGATCCGGGATTTCTCGCCCTCCGCCGGCCGCTCCGGCGGCGGGAGGGCGGGGAATCCCCGATTCCCGGCTGTAAATAGCGTAGGTTCCCCTAGGGCTCGGCTCACCGGCGTCGAGGAGGTGGCGGAGCTGGTGGTGCGAGTTTTGGTGACGGCGCTGTTCCCCTTCGTTGTCGGCGGTCTTCGGAGCTCCGGCGACAAGCGCGCGTCTTCCTCGAGCTCGGCGTCCTTCGGTTCGTCCGAGTTCTTCTCCCCCAGCCCAGATCGAAGGCGGTCGATCTGGTTCGAGTTGCAGTTGGAGGTGATGGTGTACTGGAGCTTCGCGATGAAGATGGCGGCGCTGGGTGCAGGTCCTGCGGGGCCACTGTCCGGCGACTTCCCGGCCGCGAGGGGGCGGCTTCCAATCCAAGCACGAAGTGGAGCTGCGGCGGATCCGGCGCGCCACCGGCTCGTCCTCGCCGTCTTGTTCATCGTTGTTGCAGAAGGACCTGTTCGTTATTTCCTGTTTTCTTTGTTCCTTTCTGTACTGTGAAGCTCTTATGTACTTTTCATTTCCCCGCTAAAAAAAAAACGTCTCTGTGTCTCTGCTCCAGGACCCCCGGGATGCAGGGGCAGAAGGGTAAATCCGGCACGGGCAGCCCCTGAAAGCTGGTTCGCTTTTAAAATCCGCGGTGGCCAACGCCCCTGTGATGAGTTGTGTGTGTTGTGAGACAGCGGAGAAAAGAGGGTCTTCCCGGGCCCCGCTCGAACCCGGAGCCGAAGCCGCCAAAACGCGAACCACCGTCTCCTCTCTCCTCCTCCTCCTCCGTGCCAACTGCCGACGGCAGCGCGGGGAGCCGCCGTAGCATCCTACTCAGGTTGGTAGCTTCGCCTCCGCCGCATTCCCTCTACTTTAGTGCTTCTTGGTCGAATATGCGCGAGGGAGCCATGTCGCGAGCCTGTCGGTCCGCCGGCGCGGCTTTACCGCGCTGCTGGTCAGCCGGAGAATCGCGGGAAATTTGGGATCTTTGCGCTCGCCGGATCTCCAGTTCAGGGCTTGTGCCGCTTGGCGCCTCTTTTTTCTTTCTTGGCCTAGTGTCCTCCTTTCCTTTCCTCTCTTCTTCTCTCCAAACTTTTGCCGTATTGGGGCAGTTCGCCTTGACGCCCGGCAACTCCTCGTGAGCTCTTCCCGCTGCTTTCCGTGCCGTCTCTGCACTGTGCCTTTTGTTTTTCTGCTGCTGCTTAAATTGGTTAAAACATGTTTCGTTTCTTTTAACTCTGCTATAATTGGCTCTGATTCGTTTCTTGTGCAATATTCAGGTTCGGGTAGCCGTTTGAATTGGCACGGAGACTCCAGTCCGCTCCCCGATCAGCCTCCCATGGCCGGGTCCATCGCGGCCTCGGCCTTCTTCCCGGGGCCGCCGGCACCGCCCGCGCTGCCCAAAAGCTCCCTCGGCGAGCGCCCCGACACTCTGGACGTCCGTGGCACCGCCGCCGCGAGGCCGGCCACGTCGTCCTCCGCCGTGAGGGCCGGCAGGACGCGCGCGCACGCCGCCGTGCCCAAGGTGAACGGCAGCAAGTCCGCGCTGGCGGACGGGGAGCACGAGGCCATGTCCTCCTCCGCGTCCGCGGCGGCGCCCAGGACGTTCTACAACCAGCTGCCCGACTGGAGCATGCTCCTCGCGGCCATCACGACCATCTTCCTGGCCGCCGAGAAGCAGTGGACGCTGCTCGACTGGAAGCCCAAGCGGCCCGACATGCTCGTTGACTCGTTCGGGTTCGGCAGGATTATTCACGACGGCTTCATGTTCAGGCAGAACTTCTCCATCAGGTCCTACGAGATTGGGGCGGATAGGACGGCGTCCATAGAGACGCTCATGAACCATTTGCAGGTGAATTTACCTGCCAGTGATCCTTTTTTAGTTTCCCGATAATCGCCGGTCAAACTGTCTCGGCATGAGGTTGTTATGTTTGGGTATTTGACCAGTGTCATTTCTTTTTTGTTTTGATCCAGGAAACTGCACTCAATCATGTGAAGAGCGCTGGGCTGTTAGGAGATGGCTTTGGTTCAACACCGGAGATGAGTAAACGCAACTTGTTCTGGGTTGTCAGCCAAATGCAGGCCATCGTCGAGCGTTATCCATGCTGGTATATTTCACACACTAGCATTTCTTTTCCTTTTGTTCTCTTATATGGTTTGAGCTTGAATAGGTTGCTGACTTGCTGCTTTTGACGTTATGTGTTTATTCTTCCATGCATGCTAACTGTATTTAGGTAGAGATGTATTGTTGATTTCAGCTTTTGTTTTACTACGGTACTAGTATTTTGCCATAGTTAAAGCAATGAGCGTATGCTTTACAATAATCTTGGTACAACAGTTTCAGTTAAGGGTAGCTTTCTAGTAGTTTAACAAATGAATGTGAAAGAGATGCTCCATGATAGTCTACTTTATGCAATAATTATTAGGTCAGCAATTGCCATCTGTCACTGTGCGTGCAGGTAGCAGACTTTCAGTAATTGATGCAGAGAGGCCTTGTTTCATTCTCGTAATGTAATGTGTTACGTTTACTGGCACATGTTAAAAGGGTTTAAAGTGGATACCTGAAAGTTGCATGTTGCTGAAAGGGGTTACTTTTCTATTGTTTTAATTTGGTTTTTGTTCTTCTGCAGGGGTGACACTGTTGAGGTGAATACTTGGGTTGGTCCTCATGGTAAAAATGGAATGCGCCGAGATTGGCATATACGCGATTCTATGACGGGCCATACAATAATGAAGGCTACGAGGTTAAAATTTTAATAACTCGCATAGATAGCACCTATCACATACCCAGTAGTAGCTAATGCTGGGTAGATTTGTTTTTCTTTCACAGTTTCAACATGCTGCTGTCGTCTATGGCTTCTAACTTCTGTTAAATTTGCAGTAAATGGGTTATGATGAACAAGCTTACTAGAAAGCTTGCAAGAATTCCAGATGAAGTGCGGACTGAAATAGAGCCGTACTTTATGGAGCTTGCTGCTATTGACGACGAAGATAACCGAAAACTTCCAAAATTGCCAGAGCATGGACGTGCTACCTCAGCCAAATATGTCCGGACAGGCCTGACAGTAAGTTTTGCAGGCGCATACAAGATTGCAAGTCTATTCTACATGGCCGGTTTTCTTACATTGTTTGCCTTTTGTTATACATAATGCAGCCTCGGTGGGCTGACCTCGATATCAATCAGCATGTCAATAATGTTAAATATATTGGCTGGATCCTTGAGGTAAAAGACAAAGTTTCCCTTTTATGTGCATCATCTCCAAGAGACACAAATTTATTTCAGATTTTTTACTCTCTTATATCTGTGAACACTCATGGAGGTTGCCTAATGCTTTCTGCTGTTCCATGGCTCCGTTTGCTCTTTAGGTGCACATATAGTTCTGTTGTTGCACAACATTTTTGGAATAAATTATTTATCAAGTGATATTTCCTATGTATTAATTGCTTGAAATTTGGAGCCAACTGTTTCCAGAAGTTAAAAGGCACTAGAACTCTAATTGCTTGAGGGGTTCAGAATCATGTCGTTTAACTATGATAGACTTTTCTGTAGGAACATGAGATATAGCACCTGTCCAAATTGCCTAAAGCTAACGCGTCTACGCTACTACTAGCATGGCCAACTACCTATTCCTGACATAAGCAAAGGATTCGAACTATAAGTTGCTAGTTATTTGTGTTGCACAAGTTGGACAAGAAATGTATTTCCTGATAGATTTAACTATGTTTGGTTGGTCACCTAGGTACCTAACCATAATACCATATTGCTCACTTGTGTTGCTTTCATAAAAGATCTTGACTGGAATTCTTGTATGTTACTTGGCTGTTATGTCATTCATTCTTTTTTTAGATCAAGGAACTAATGCATAAACATAATGGTCATGTGTCTGATTGATAATATGACACGTGTCATGTCATAGCCATATCATTTGCTGGTAGATTACAAATTCAGAAACACTGAGTAATTATCTATAACTGTTTGGTAAAAACCAATTATTACTTTACTGGCCTGAAACCTCAACCAGTGAAATAATCCTGAAACAGCCGAAACGAAATGAGGAAAATTGTCATTCAGTTAGTACAGATTATACGAAAATATTGTCAAATGTGCAGCACTGCATCTTAACCTTACTTTTTTTCCCCTCAGAGTGCACCAATGTCCATTCTGGAGAATCATGAACTGGCGGGCATGGTCCTAGATTATAAAAGGGAGTGTGGCCGAGACAATGTTCTGGAGTCGCACACTACTGTGTACACAGATTGCACCAACGAGTCTGGAGAAACAACTTTGCACTGTGAGCATCTGCTGAGACTGGAATCAGGACCTATCATCGTGAAGGCCCGGACCATGTGGAGGCCGAAGGGAACCAAATGCCAGGAAACAGTGGCTCTATCATGGTGATTTTCTTCAAGAAAACTTTTGGTAAAGCTGCAAACAACTACCTGTGTTGTCTACTAGAAAATCAGACATATACATGGATTATATGTTTATAATCCCATTAGGCCATAGCAATGGGATACCAAAATTAAATAGAAAGGAAGTGTATGTGAAGGTGGAGATGATAACGGACAAGGCAGGAAGAGATCAGGAGCCCACATAAGACAAAGAAGGCCTCTTGTGCGTGCTTTGTCGTTACAGTTTTTCCTTTTCTTTGTGAAGATCTTGAGTTACAGGAATTTTCGAAACGAAGGCAAAAGCTTTGCCTTATATTTATTAAGAAGAAGGTGTCTGGTTTATTAGTGGAAGAAACCGGTCGAAGACCATACAAGGAATGGTGTTGTAATTACTGAGATTGTAGCGAACTGCAGTGTGATGGGAAGTGAAGGCTTCTTCACACTTAGCTGTCTGGGGCCGTGTGTCTATATAGTAGTAGCCCTTAAAGCAGCTTGGTATAGTGAAACTTTTGAGTTCATATATATTATATTGATTTATTGTAAATTCCATGTCCGTTGAGTACTTTCTCCTGGTTGATGTCGAAGCGTGTTGAAACTTCATTTCTGGGTCTTTGAGCTGTCCAAGCTTGAAATGGTGTGGCTGCTAAATGCTTTAAAAGTTCCTCTGACTTGCTTAGTTGGAGTAGGCAGCTTGACGTGAGCAATGACGGGCTCACACAGCTCCAGACTCCAGTTCATTGTACTGGGTTGACCCACTGAATCCAAAAAACAATTTGTACGATAGCCTAACATATCATGTCACCTACATGTTTCTGAAAAATATTCCATGGCATGTTGCTTCTTAAGATGCAGTTTCCGTGACTCTTTCCATTTGTGTGTGTAAGAATGCAGAGGACATGACCAGCTTTGTTTACTCCAAGACTTCTTATGCAATTTTCAGAGGAACATACACCTGTAATGTATATACTGTTAAGTGTATAAGTGGATTGCCCTCCCTTTCCATAAGATCGGTCTTATGGAATAGTGGCTAGAGCATGAAGCTTGACATGGTATCAGAGCCAAGGTCTCGAGTTCGAGTCCTGTGTGGCGCGCAATTTTCCTAAAATTGCTGATGCCCCCTCCTTCCACGTACAAGGCCCCTTTCTCTTGATGTGCCTACCTCTGAGTTTACACATGTTGACCTGTCTGTGACCGTCACATGTGAGGAGGGGTGTTAAGTGTATAAGTGGATTGCCATCCCTTTCCATAAGATCGGTCTTATTGAATAGTGGATAGAGCATGAAGCTTGACATATACCTCTGTTGACCCGCAAGCACAAGTGTGATTTGAGAGGCGTGCAGGTTAGATTGAGTCATATCTCAGACGTGAAGGTTATGCTTGGATGCTAAACATGTCTTGTCAAGGTGGTGGTTCGAAGTTGGTAACCTAAGTTAATGAGGACAAACGAGGATTAGTTGCGTGAAACTAATGGTAGATATTAGATAAGGGTCAATGCTCTTTGATTGGCCGATTGATAAGTTGGTTTATGTTGTATATAGCTGAATAATCAGGTGGCTGCTGGAGTATGGCTTCACCTCAGGCAGTGGCATGCAGTCCGATACTAGTGCTTTTCCTCTGAAATCTTTGGGGTGCCCCTGCGTTTTTTCTGTTGAAACTTACCCTGTCCTGCATATAGTTTTCAGACTTTAGGTGTGCTGATCTTTTTGATGTTTGGGAGTGGTATGTAGTAGATCGAGTGGCCAACTGCATCCTACGATTGCAGATACTAGAAGGGGTCTTCGTTATCTTACAAAAGGATCAAGTTTACCCAATTACGCTGTGTGATTAAGTTCTATGCTTAAGTATTGGCTTTTGGGCTGCTAGATAGGGGAAACATCGACAAGATTCAGCCACAATATAACCTAGGAGCATATTATGCCAAAAATAGTTGTAGTTTATAATTTATTAAAATCAACCCGTGATCCAGTTTCGGCTGCAGTTTTATTCTTAGTTCAGCGTTTTAAGATTGGCGCATGTATCACTTTCGGTTTTCTAATTGTGGTTTCATATAGGTTTGATGTAGTATAAGTTATAAGAAAAGTTTCAAAAACTTATGACGAGGTCTGACAAAAACTCCCGTAAAACTTGGATGACAAGTCGACCATAAACCTCTCTAAAATCCATAGTAAACCTTGAAGATCATGAACGCCAAAGGAACTCAATGAAACACAAACATGGTAGCGGCTCATCTTTTAATCTGATTTTTTTTGCGAAACACAGTACAACCACATACGCACGCACACATCCTACCCCTATGAGCACCTCCGAAGTACCGAGCCGGCGGGTCGTGTCTTGACATTGACGAAGTCGTCAAATCTGGGTTTGAACTCTGGTGGGCTAGGCATACAACCACCCTCCTAACTATCTTGCCACATGCAAGTTCTCATCTTTTAATCTGATCAGACCCCTCTATTTTCTATCAACCGAACCGAATGCGTATATAAAGTACTCCATGGACGTAGTACGCTATACGTTCTTACGTATTCAGAAGGCCGAAAATACAAAATACTCCCTTTGTAAAAATTCAAAATATAAGATGTTTTAGGTATTTTAATATGTACTACATACATTATGAAATGAATGAATCCACACAGTAAAATATATAATCGGTGAGGGTCAAAGCTGTTTTGATTGGCAGATTGGTAAGTTTGTTTATGCTGAATAGTAAATATATTTGTGTTTTAAAGAGTATGGGTATGGCCGTCGGATTGAACTATATTGCTGAATAATCAGGTGTCTGCTGGAGACCTGGAGTATGGCTCAGGCAGTGGGATGCAATAGCAGGTGGCAGCAATGCGATACTAGTGCTTTGCCTCTGAAATCTTTTTGTAGGAAACAGCAGGACTCTGCTATAATTTTTTGATGTATTTTCCTTCAGAGCCAACAAAGCTAGACTAGCAGGGTTTAAAACCTGGATTCAATTTTTTTGAAACGTTTAGATCTCTTGTGGCTTTAGGCTGATTCTGTACCCTAGTTAGCCTTTTTTGCTTCTGAAATCTTTGGGGGTAGGGTACCCCTGCGTTTTTCTGTTGAAACTTACCCTGCCCCTCTGCGTATAGTTTCCAGTGTTTGGGTGGGGTGATCCTTCTGGTGTTTGGAAGTAGTATGTAGTAAATCGAGTGGCCAACTACATTCTACGATTGCAGATACCACAAAGGGTCTCCGTTATCTTACAAAAGGATCGTGTTTACCCCAAAAAACTATAATGGAGCCCATGCTCTTTAAAAAAAAATTCAAAATCGAATTAAGTTTTCAAAAATCTCGAAAAAATCATGGATGTGGATATTGTG
Source organism: Poa pratensis (assembly GCA_947311845.1). Taxonomy (NCBI): domain Eukaryota; kingdom Viridiplantae; phylum Streptophyta; class Magnoliopsida; order Poales; family Poaceae; genus Poa; species Poa pratensis. Next base: position 97,585,570 of record CAMZMU010000085.1, read on the forward strand.
TAGATCCACAATCGTGCAAATTTTCAAGTCCATGTACGCTGTATTTGGGGCTGCACAAAAAATAAAAACGGGTGGATCTGGGTAGGGAAGAATACACAGTTTTAAGAATTTGAAATTCCCTGATTTGTCTTTTTTATACAGACCAAACTATAATGAATTAGGAGCTGAAATTTTGTATGATTGTATATATGAACAATATACATCTAGGAATGTTTTCGTGTTTTTTGGTAACTTAAAAATGTGGATTTCGAATTTTGAAATAAAAACCATCTCCATGTAGCTCGGACTCCAAAAATCCACTATCCATGTTTTTACCCACTTACACTGTGTGATTAAGTTTTACTCTCTCTTTTCCATATTAGATGACCTCCTTTGTACACATATGAATGTATCTATACATTTAACATGTCTAGATATATCTATATTTGAACAAACGGAGGTTATCTAATTTGAAATGTCGGGAGTATAATTGAGTTACACAAGCTATATGTATTGGCTTTTGGGCTGTTGGATAGGAAATCAATAAAAAAATCGCCCCTTCTTATATTGAATGAGGAGTGAATGATCCATCAACCCTTTTGGTAGGGAAGATTGGTTATATAGGGAAGATGTTCTTGATAAATGATCAAGATAACCATTCATGGTGGTAGCCTCGTAGGTGGGAGGGGTAAAATATTAATGTTTGATTCACTATGTCATGAGGGGTTTGGATAAGAGAGGAGATGGCCATAGTCATGGTGGACAACAAGCAGAGCTCCAGCCAAAATGGTGGGCGGGCCAGCCAAAAGAAGACCACATTTTTTTCCTTTGATGGGCCAGATTTTCTTTATTCTTGAATGATTTTGGGCTGGGCTAGGTGGGCCACAGTCCAGTTTGGCTTCAGAGCTCCGCCAGTGTGGTGGACTAACCCCGTTGGGCCATCGTGGACTACGTCATTGAACATGTCTTGTATCTTCTGTCTTGATCTTTGAGCTGTCAACTATGACATGGCCATGGGATTTTGTTTACTAGTTATGAGCTTGCTTGACTTTTGTACACATATGTGCCTATAATGCACAGGGGTGGAGTCCCTTTGGTAGGCGATGTTCATTCTTACATATAGTCCCATCAAATATACTAACCTAGATGCCTCAAGTATGTTTTTGCATGTCTTTTTCTACTCCAGATTGATGAACTGACATGTATCTTTTTAGTTTATGGGAATAAACAAATGATCGCAATAAAACATACTAGTCCCATACCATGTTACTCCCTCTAAAATGGATAACTCCAGTTTTTTGGTTTATGCATGGGACTAAATAAATGGTCGCAATAAAACCTGCCAGTATAATAAGATATGCTAAATATTCGCTCCTTGCACAGTGATTTGCTCTGATATTTTCTTCCGTGACCGGGTTTCTCAAAGAAGTATTTTGCACATTCACTTGTGATGCATCCGTAGTCGAAAACATGCCCGCTTAAACAAAAAAGATAAAATCATTTTGTGAATAGTAGATATAAAACAAATTAAGCTCTAGATTGGGGTTGTGTTAAGTATCACAAATGAGTTTATTTTCTGTAAAACATTTTGGATTCATTTGAAATTATATGCTGATATGTGTATTGCGCCAATTTTGAAGAAACAAGACTATGATCCTTTTGACATCTTGTAGTGTGTGTTCTTGTCAAAGTCGTGCAACATAAGTTTGGATGACCATGATAAGCTCTCCAGGTTCTCAGACAAAAATGGAATCCGTAAAGTAAAATACAATCATGGATGCTGGTCAAATTCATTTATATCGATTCTCCTAACATGAATAGAACTTGTATACTCAGATATCACCACAGATTGTCAGGTTCCGGCCGTTAACCGAATTATTTCTCTCACAGCATCTTACACAGCAATATAGCATATACATAGACTCATGGCATGATTTGGAAGAATCTAAACCTCTACAATGGACCAATAGATCTTAGAATGGCATATAACTTATGAATACTAATCCCCTAGCTAGATCGGAAGACAGGTGATGGGGCATTAAGATAACTTAACCCCATATTCCCGTCTGTTGCGCATGTGAAGCAAGTGATGATTAGCACTAGCTATGGTAGATATCAGAAGCAAACCTCTCTCCAATTCATGCAGAATCTCACAACCGTTTCTTGGATGCTACTAAATTATCTCCATTCCAAGTTGTTGAACGGAAAAAATAAGGAACAATAATGTCCAGCTTGCTATATCATGCAACATATATGGCCCCTATCCCTTCAGATAAAACAGAAAAATGAAGGGATAATACCTTCAGAAGTTAGCGAGATAGACAGCGGATTAACAATGGAAGATCTTAGCTAGTGCTTGACGATTAGTTTGTTCGAAACAGGTCGCAAATATTCATCTACGCATCTTGATTGCTTGTGCTGTTGTGCGTATATATAGAGTATATACTCACCCCGGGCATAAAAAACCGAACCCGAAGCCCGAACCCGAAAAAACCGGGACCGAACCCGAAATACCGGGTAATTCGGGCTTCGGTTACCTCTTCGGTCCTGTCCATCAGGTGACCGAAATAATCCTCGCCTGTTCGGTTGTCTCCAGCGGTAGACCGAAGCGACCGAAGAGACCGAGGTTTGCGAGCGAGGAAATCAGTCCATGTCCAGGCGTCCAGTGCTAGGTCGAGCTCGCTCCTCAGCCTCCTCTATTCCCTTCCCCTCCTCTACTTTTTCCTCCCAGACCTGGCCGCCACCGCCAGCCCGCCACATCTCCAATCCAACTTCGTGCCGCCGCCGCATCTCAACCCCGGCCCCAGGCACCTCATTCCCTCATGGAGGTCGCCCAACCGCCCTCACGGAGGTCCCACAGTCGCCCCTCACGGAGCTCGCCTAGCCGCATCTCCATCCCCGACCGGCGACCGCTCGCAGCTGCGCCGCCGGCCCGACGCGACACCACCTCGTCGCGACGCCGCCCAAGACTCCATCACCGCCGCCACCACATCTCCGCTCCATCCCCGGCCGCCGGAAGCTCCATCGTCTCCGCCCCCGCCGCCCCCACATCTCCGCTCCATCCCCGGTGCGGTATATCAAGAATGGGACTACTCGGCTAACAAAATTCAAGGAAATGGCCGTGGAAGAAAAGATTGAAAGCAAAGCATTCTTGAACCTAGACGTATGCACTAGGTGGAACTCAACTTACACAATGTTGAAGGCTGCCATCATCTATGCTAAGGTGTTTACAAAGTACCTAGATGATGATGCATTGTATGCATTGGACTTAGCTGAAGAGAAAGGAGGGTTTGGGTATCCGGATGACCACGATTGGGAAAACGCAAAGAAAATGGCAGATTTCCTTCGTCATTTTTATGATCTTACTGTCCGTGTGTCTTCCTCACTCCATGTCACTTCCAACAACTTTTTGTTTGAGATTGGTGAGGTCCACATCTTGATTAAGTGTTGGATGGCTAGTACAGATCCTTTGCAAGTTGCAATGGGAAAACGAATGAAAGAAAAGTTTGACAAGTATTGGGGTTCTTGGCATGAGAAGGAGAAGGAGAATGACGACACAAGGGTGATTATAAATGAAAGAGGTAAAGGGAAGAAGGATGAGAAGGAAAAGGAAAATATCAACTTGCTCATATTTGTGGCTGCAGTTCTTGACCCGAGGTACAAGCTGTCTGATTATACAAAGATTTCTACAGAGGAAATATGGTCTTGAGATGGGAGAGAAAGTTTGGGCTGCTATTAACTTGTGTGTTCGTGGGCTGTTTGAAGAATATAGGATGCAATCTGTGTCACCTGCAGCAGAGACACCATCCACTGATCTATCACAAACAGAAGGCGGAGGGACTATGATGAAGCAACTAATTGCGAACAGATTGAGGCAGCAAAGTAATAGTGCAAATGGTAGTAGTAAATCTGAGCTTGATAAATACCTTGCTGAAGATTGTGAGGATCCTGAGACACAACTTGACATCCTAGCATGGTGGAAAGTGAATGCATCAAGGTTTCCAACCTTGGCGAAGATGGCTCGTGCTATCTTGGCTATTCCGATCTCAACCGTGGCTTCAGAGTCTTCCTTTAGCACAAGTGGACGTATACTTGATGATTTCAGGACATCTCTCACTCCATTCATGGTACAAGCATTAGTCTGTACACAAGATTGGCTGAGACGGTCCACTGATCCCGTCGACATCAAGGAGAACTTGGAGGAATTAGAAGTGCTAGAAAAAGGTAATTTCCTATTTGCTACTGCTCCCATTCATGTAAATGTGCTCCCATTCAGTACAAGATTTTTGGTTGCTTCCTGTAGTTTCATATGTCCAAATTTGGTTGTTGATTGTCTCTAATGAACATAGTATCAATTATGGCTTGTGCACAACTGGCCCATATTTACAAAATTGTAATCTGGTCATCACCCACATCATTATAGAGTGTAAGTATTCATGGCATGGTTAGCTTTGACTCTCTTTCTAGGAACTATATTACCACGCTAGAGAGTAACTATGTGGGAGTGTGTGATGAATGGTTTTCTGTAGTGTAAATTTGCAAAACTAAATGCCCCTGGTTATAATTGTTAATCATAAGCTTTCAGTTCAGTACTACATGTATGCCACGTTTTTGTGCTTGCACTTGATCATGGCCTAAATTTATCGATCCATATTATTCTTACATATGCTTCATATGCAGAGTTGCTTGAAGAACTGGATGAGCAAAAGAAAGGGAAGCGCAAGGCTGCTGCTGCATCATCCCTGGCCACGGCCAAGTCAAGCAAGCACAACAACACATGAAGACATCCAACACCTTTCTATGACATATATGCACTTGTGCTTCTGGTCAATGTGTTGTGAGACACGTATGGATATTCAGACTTAATATTTGCTATGTTTGTCATATGTTACTTTGTGAGTGTGAGACATGTATGGATATTTGCTCACTTAATATTTGCTATGTTTGTCGTGAGTGTGAGACACGTGCTGGTTTGTGTTGCATTGCTGCCACAAAAAAGTATTTGTGCTGCCATTTTTTGTGCTGATATTATTGTACATATTAGTGCAAGTTGTGTTGCCATTTTGTTCTCTTTTGAGCTGCCACCGTAAGATGTTGTGCTCCCAATTTTTGTGTTGCCATTTCTTATTTGGTCTATATGGTCATGACCGAAGACCGGACCGAACAACCGAAGACCGAATACAGAAAGACCGAAAAGACCGGCCGTAATTTGGGTAGCGTTTCTAGATGACCGAAATTTTGGATGACCGAAAAGACCGGACCGAGCAAACCGAACAGACCGAACGCCCGGCGTGAGTATATACGCATATTGATTGTGCACACCGCATCCATAATTAGCTAGCACTAGATGAAATACGATTATTCTTGGCCGGTCGGTAGTTGCGGCGCTGTGCCGCAAGAAACTCACATGATACAGTTATAACGGACGGTGACCGGTAGAGTTCGTTCTAGCTCTTGTTAATTACAGGGTTGTTAAGGCCGCAGGGCAGGAAGGATCAGCCGGCCGGAGTCCCGTCATGGAATCCTTCCATGATGCATGCAGATTTGCGGTCCAGGCTTGATGGAGATATGTTAACTAGCATCGCTGCTTATTCATACATTATCAAGAACTTTCCTCGCAATACGGTCGAGAAAGAGGATTTTCGGTATCAGGTTGAAACCGACCTGGCAATTTAGTTTCTTGCAGGTTGCAGCAAGTATGGTAACGTGGTACTTCCAGTGGCTGGTACTACTAGTTCAGTAATCACTGAGTGCTTGCATGCATGTAAAATTAGTTTTTATTTCGAGAATAGGCCAAAGCCGTACTGTATTTTTATAGAAGGCATCGGAGAAATTGACAAGAGTCGAATCCACATCACTACAAGCAGTGGTTGAGGAACACCCATGCCAACAACCTTAGGCAGCTTACTCCCTAACTAAGTTTGGAACTCCAGCTCCTGCCCTATATCGAAAAGCTGCAAATGCCAGCAGATGAGAATAACAGTGGAACCAAACTTCACTCCTGGAAACAGGACCTTTGGTGAAGAGGGGTGTTGGGCTCTAGTCCCGGGCGTGGTTTGAACCCGGACTAGAGGAGGGAACTAGTACCGGGCCGGCGGCTCTGACGCTGCGAGCTCCGGTCCCGGGTCGTAGGGCACCTCTAGTTCGGGCCGTGATACCACCCGGGACCGAGGCAGGCAGCAGCAGAGTGGGGACAAGAGGGTGGACCTTTCGTCCCGGGCCGTGGTACAACCCGGGACTAGAGGTCCTGCTATATCATCTCCCACCCCGGCGCAGCCACCATTTTTGAACTCTCAAGTTCATCTCCATTGTTTCTCTCTCAAGCTCAAGTTTAGCCCCATTTTTTTCCAAGATTTGTGAAGATAGACGGCACCCATCTCTCCAAGGGTTAGCAACTTGATCTTTCATCCGCGGCGCTCATTTTAGCTCATTTCCATACTAGTTAGCTCATTTCATTTTTGTAGTGCTACCTAGGTGTTTGATGAAATGACTAAACTAGGTAGTTCATTTTTTATATGTATTTTGAGCTCAAATTAATTTATGATTTGTGGATTTTAGTGTCGTCTCGGTCCTCACCGCCGTCGATAGCCCCCGCCGTCCTGTGACCGGCACCACCTCGGTGAGCCTCTTTTTTATCTTTTATTTTAAAAAATTACTTGTATGATTTAAATGCATAATTATTTCTTGTATAATTTTCTTATGTTTTTTATATGTATAGTGTCATGGTTTTGATATCCGCCCCGTCGGCCCTCGTCCGGTCTATGATTCGGATGTGGTATATTTTTATAACTATTTTTTTGTTTCGTGTTTATAACAATCATGCCGACCAACTTGACATAGATATATTTTTATTTAGTAGGTAGTTGAACCGGAAATTCCAGCAGACCCTATTGTCGAGTTTAAAAAAAGAAAACAACGATTTGAAAGCAAAATTGAAGATAAGTGAAGATCTTCGTCTCCAATGCCTATAAGAGAAGATGGTATTGGACTTGAAGATTGCCGACATCGTTGATGCTGACAGGTCAAGCTTGCCGACGTCGTCGCTGCTCACGAGATGAAGATGGATGCAATGTGCTTCAAGATTAAAAAGATTAGAAAATATGTCATTAGTCAAGAGGCTTGGCATCATTATCTGTTGGTTCAATAGTTACCTTAGTTGCGATTCTGATCGTATTTGTTGTTGGATTAAATTCTTTAGATAGTTATACTCTAGTTTCAATTAATTTATGTTTTATGAGAACTATGTATTACATTTGGTCACTACTCTACTTTGGTTTTAATGTGATGAACTTGTATTAATGAATATGGTCCGTTCCTATTATGTTGGTTTACCGTAATGGGTTTTAGCGGTGATTTGTACATGAGTCATCCATGGATGTATGATGACGACGCTCTAAAGAGTACATGGAAGGCGCGCAATCTTTTCTCCAAGTGGCTAGGGATAACAAGGGCCGAATGGTTTTATGTGTTGTCCATGCAGTAAATGTCGGAATGAGAAGGATTACTCTAACTCAGACACCCTTCACATACACCTAATTCAGTATGGTTTCATGCCCGGCTATAATTGTTGGACCAAGTACGAAAAAGAGGGGTTATGATGGAAGACAACGAAGAAGAAGAGAACGATGAAACTACATGTACCCTGAATACGATGGTAACGCAACGGGGGAAGCTGATGATGAAAGGTACCAGATGATCCCATCATACATGATGATTTACGTGGGGTCATCGTTGATGCACATACCCAAGCAGAAACTACACTTGAGAGGTTGAAGTTGGAGCGCATGTTACAGGATCACAAAACAAAGTTGTACCCAACTTGCGAAGATGGCAACACAAAGCTCGGTACCACACTGGAATTATTGCAATGGAAGGCAGAGAATGGTTTATCTGACAAGGATTTGGGAGTTTACTGAAAATAGTGAAGCAAAAGCTACCGGCTGGTAACGAATTGCCTGACAGTGCGCATGAAGCAAAGAAGATTATCTGCCCTCTAGGATTAGATGTGCAGAAGATACATGCATGCATTAATGACTGCATCCTCTACCGCTGAGCAGTACGAGAATATGAATGAATGCCCGGTATGCGGGCATTGCGGTATAAGATCAGACGAGATGACCCTGGTGATGTTGAGGGCCAGCCCCCCAGGAAGAGGGTTCCTGCCAAGGTGATGTGGTACGCTCCAATAATACTACGGTTGAAACGTTTGTTCAGAAACAAAGAGCATGCCAAGTTGTTGCGATGGCACAAAGAAGACCGCAAGAGCGACGAGATGTACAGACACCTGGCTGATGGGTCGCAGTGGAGAAAAATCGATACAACGTAAAAGGAATTTGCAGGTGACGCAAGGAACTTAAGGTTTGGTCTAAGCACGGATGGCTTTAATCCTTTTGGGGAGCAGAGCAGCAGTCATAGCACCTGGACTGTGACTCTATGTATCTATAACCTTCCTCCTTGGTTGTGCATGAAGCGAAAGTTCATTATGATGCCGGTGCTCATCCAAGGCCCGAAGCAACCCGATAACAACATTGATGTGTACATGAAGCCATTAGTTGATGAACTTTTACAATTGTGGCGTGATGAAGGGGTACGTGTGTGGGATGAGTACAAACAACAGGAATTTGACCTACGAGCGTTGTTGTTTGTAACCATCAATGATTGCCTGCTCTTAGTAACATTTCAGGGCAGTTAAACAAGGGATACAATGCATGCACGCACTGTTTAGATAAGACTGAAAGTATATATGTAGGTAACAAAATGTGTACCCGGGTCATCGTCGATTTCTTACAACTCAGCATCCCCTAAGAAAGAGAGGCAAGCACATGAATGAAGAATGTGTACCCGGGTCATTGCCTTCGCTAACTATGCTCACTATGGTATTATGCAGAATGAAGAGTGATGAATGTGACAGAAAGAGCATCTATGACTTTGGGTTTGTTAACCCAGTACGAGTTAATGCAAAGGACACTACGGGACCACAAAAAGGACACGGGAAGAACTTGCTAAGGGCCCTAACGAAGCAACATTTTAAGGTGCAGATAATGTTTCCTTACTTCTTCAGGTAAGAGAGTGTTACTCGCTTGTACAAATTAAGTGTAACTGATGGTTACTGACGTATATATAATCATGCGCAGCAAACATTACATTCTGCTAATCATTGAAGTTGATAAATCAAAAGTTCTAGTCTACGACTCATTGGACTGGCCTAAGGAGAGGTACCAAGACATTCTAGATGCGTTCCAAAGGTAATTTCAATCGTTATCTCACTATATCAGTCTCTCTTATTCTCAGAGATATCAAGTAACTAATAACTCATTTATTCTTTTTTTTTTGCCGGACAGGGTTTGGAAACAATTCAAAGCGAAGACAAAGGGTGATTTTGCAGATGAGTGACTATTATTCACCCCAAGTAGGTAGTACGGTCTAGCTAGGTTCGCGCATCTCTTTATTTATAGTTTTCAATACCACTTGACTATTATTTGATTCAATTCTATTCTCGTAAAGTGGATCGAGAGGCAACCACAGGGACCAATTTCTGTGGATATTTCGTTTGCGAGTGGATTCGTCGGTCGGTCAATGAGCGGACCCAAAGAAATTTATAGGCGTACGTGAACAAATATATTCATAATTTTATTTTATTACCATCAATTGTGTTGAGTGTCATTCATAATTTTTGTTACTCATGATTGATATTCATATGATCTCCTTCTTTCATAGGCGGATGAACTGCGAGCAAAATGCCACTAAAGCAGCTTTCAAGCACTAGCAGAGGAACTTACGGGGTTTCTTATCAGCGATATCATACATCCAAAGGGAACATTCAATGGAGAAGGGCGGTGAAGTCTCGGTTATGATCTCCCGTGTAACCGAATAGACGGGTCTAGTCCCGGTTATGATCTCCGCACGTGTAATTGAATAGACGGGCTCTAGTCCCGGTTATGATCTCCACACGTGTAATCGAATAGACGGGCTCTAGTCCCGGTTATGAGCACCTCCATGTAACCGGATAGACGTGAACATATTTTTATTTATGAACATTTTTATATGTTATATGTAATTTCTGATTTTTAATTAATTAAACGCATATTTTTTGCACCATTTCAATATTAAATTGGGAGGAAAAACAAAAAATTACAGGCTGCCACGTGTGAGGTCCTTCGTCCCGGGTCGTATGACCAATCGGGACTAGAGGTCCTCCACCACGCCCGCGCCTCCGCGGCCACGTGGGAGCCTGTTGTTCCGGGTCTTAACTGACCCGGTACAAGAGGGGGGGCTCTAGTGCCGCCTTGGTAGTCCCGGGTGGACACCCGGTACTAGAGGCCTTACGACCCGGACCAGTGGCCCTGTTTCCACTAGTGCTTCTTCCACCTTTCCTTGCTTCTGAACCTTGCTCTGCAAAGTAACCACCACTCCGGCTCCAACACATTAGCGAGCAAAGGGATATATACTTACCTGAATGTCAAAACTTCGAAAGCACCTGTCCCACACCTGCCTAGCAAACACACATTGAATAAGAACGAGACAATACTACACATCTAGTTGGATATCCACCAACTATCATGACCATCGATATGATTTTGCATCCACTAAAATTGCATTATATCCGTATTATGTATTAAACTTTTCTATGAATATATCAAATTGATTTGTGAAAATACGCTTTTCTAAAATAAAGAATGTTCACTGTAATAGTAAATTGAAAATATGTTCCTCGATACGAACAAGGCACGCGGTTATTGAGAATTATGTCTTACTGATTAGGTTATATTAGAGCATTAAAGCTCTGCTTTAAGGTCACATCTCCAACAGGTATATATCCGTTGTCGACGAGCCCTATTTCCAGGGGTAATACTTGCCTTTGGCTATCTGAATTGCCTCACTGCATGGCTTCACCAAGACACCAAATAAATGAGGACATACTCGTGAATAGAGCCATTCTCCATTGCCGATAAGAGTTTTGACTCGTGTCTATAGTATGGATTTGTATTAAGTGACCGCTTACTCATTGATTATTTAGTTTCTATAAATATAGAAATAACCCAGGAGATCATCCTTCGCGTACCACTGCGCATCACATACAGGTAGCATTCACACGTTGCTTTCTCCGCATTGAGATTTCGTTTTGGCCATCTTCCATGGTCTTTGTCCTCCGCCTCCATCTTCTGCTGAGTGCCGGCCAATCGCCACCATGAAATCCTCATGATGTATTTGAGCTAGAACAGAAATCGACGGCATTCACCCGATAGAGCAAAAGGGTACATGGGGGGTGTCACTAAATCTGACTCTGGCAAGCCAGATTTGTTGCTAGTGAGATATGACAGCGATGTCGGTGGTCCAAATCAAGGTAAAAAATGACCATTTTATCTCAAATTATCGAGATGCTGCTAAATCATATGTACTCTGCTGCGAAAGTACAAGCGAGATGTTGTATGCCTTTGGGAATCTCCTTCCAATGTTTTTTCGATCAGCTGCAAACATAGTCCACACGTGCTGCATACGTGTGTTGACTTTTAACGAGATAATTGTTGTGACGGATGAGGAATTGGTAGCAGTGTGGATTTTGTTGCATACTTAAAAATCATGTTTCATATTCAAAAAATATTGCATTGACAGATTCAAAATGTCTACAGGTTTGACCCACCATAGGAAAAATGTTGCAACAATGTTTTGAAAGTGTATCTTTTTCTGTGCGATTGGGCATTTTGCTGCAAAGATCAGCCTACTGAACTGTGAACTTTTTATGAAGATCTGATGGTCCAGAAGAAGGAGGATCGGAGCTTCTCATCCTCCGGACGATTAGCAGACTCCTTTATTTTGGTCAAAACCATGCTAATGATCGACTCCAATAGTCGATTTTTGTAATAGTGTAACATGATTTTTTGATGCTCGCTCCTAGCGCCACATCGACAACGATTATATATATCCGTTGTTGGTGAGCCCATCGCATCAAGGACGACATGCTCATGGTGATCCATTATGCATGGCGGATAATTTTTTTGACCCATGTCTATAAGATCGATGTACTCAGTAACCACTTCCTCTTTGGTTTTTAAGTTTTAGTCGAAACCAACGCCGATGGTCGGATAATCAATTTTGCATGCACGACCCGACTTTTTTGTCGAAAAAGCATAGTGTAGCCTTTTTTGTAATTTTGAAAACGATAGGTAAAGTTTGAAAACATCTAAAAATTCTAGATGATCATAATGATGTATTTTACCAACATGCAAAATATTAACTCGAAACACCTTGTATTTTGAGCCACACAAAAACAAAGCTAACCATTTTTGGAGGGTTCACTACTTTACGTATGTACTTTTGTCCTTTTGACACAGCGTAGAATATAATATATTTCGTGACAAAAATGTGCAAAATACATAATACATCATTGTCTACAACTTGAAATGTTCGGATTTTTTTGAATTTTAAATGTGTATTTAAAATGTTCAAAACAAATAGTACAAAGAAAACGCTGCACCATTTTTCTGCCGCTTTTTCTCACAAACAGAACCGATTCCCTCACAATCAAATGAAATTATGGGAACCGCACTATTATGCATGTTCTCCTAGCTGAACGCGTCGCCGTCAGCGTCGGTGTCCTCTCGGCCGACAGGCATATCGACAAAGCATCTGCCTAATCCGCTAAAGGATCACAGATGGTGGGCAGGGGAACACGGGCCCTCCTCTCCAAATGATGCTTAGCGACGCTTTCGGCCAAAAACGCTGCGCTTTGGCTTAGTTTAGTGCCGGTCAAATCGTACATGATCCCCTAAACCCTCCCTCGATCTCCATTGATCGTCTCTCATGCTGGTGTTGTTTGGTTTAGTTTATTCATGCTGTGGTTCATGCACGGGAGGAAGGGTATTTCCTCGTGCCCACATTCTAGGGTTTCCACTAGCTAGCTAGCATTTACAAAAAGTGTCCATGTTTGCTTGGAAACTTCCAGGTTGGGAAATGGGTAGGCCTATGGAGTATGTTTTGATTTTGTGGGACGATTCCAACGAAAAGGCACATCATCGACATCTTGAGAATTGGCTTGTCTAACACATTGGCTCCGTTCTCATACTTTATCACTTGTAAGGAAAAAAAACTCCACTTTCATCTACCAATAATTCATACTCATGCGACTCATACGTTGATTTTTTTTCCTCCAATGGAAATTGTATAGTTGTGTATCTGCTTTGAAATGTGCAATTTGGCCAATTAGCAATTTTTTTATTCGTCAAACGACTTAGAAATTCTACATCTATTTCTCAAAACAAAGTTTATAATTTTCTGAAAATTCAAGCGATGAGCATTGAGCAATGTTAATTTTGACCAAAGCAGTAGAAAAATATTAAAAGTATGATATTATGTAATCGTAATATAAAAATATCATTATGTTCTTTTTATTGTTTAAATTTAACTACAATTTAAATACTATCTTAGAACGAAGTGAGTAGCAATTTACTATGTTTACCTGGTTGTTTTATCACCTCTACCTTATAGCTTGTGAAATGAAAACCCTCCAGCGATTTACTCTCATTGTTCGTGTCTCCTTTTAGCGCAATGCTATTTCTCTCCGTTTAATACACTGTACATTAACATGGTTCCAATATAGTACCTCCGGTCTGAAATGATTGTCGTGAAAAGAACACTAAGGTAGTACAAATTCCTACTATACGCACGACAGGCAATACCGATCGGGGGAGTATCATACACCTCCAGTCCTACCTTATGGGCTTATGGCATTTTTACTTTATGAGCATCTACTGGAATAACCAATGGAAAATGATGTGGCACATAATTGTGAGCAACTACATATTATAAATACAAAAGAATCTTGCGAAAACATAGAGTATTATGGAGAGCGAAGAGTGAAGGAACGGGCAAGTCAGCCAGCAGCAGGTGGGCAAGTGGCGCACCTTTATATGCAGAGCATCGCGCGTCCTTCCCACCCATCGATCCTTCTCTCCCACGACACACCAGCGACACCACGACGCGTCCTCACCGCACGCCGAGAGCTAGCGACCGCGCATCAACCGACCAGCTCGCCGGAACAGACGGAGCTTTCCGAACCAACGCCGATGTCTACGAGCTCCAACGAGTCCCCGGCCGTGTCTGGCCTCGACTACGACGACACCGCCCTCACCCTCGCCCTTCCCGGCTCCTGTCCCCACGATGGCAAACCCGCCGTGGGATGGCCGCCGGTGCGAGCCTACCGGCGCAACGCGCTGCGCGAGGAGGCCGCGTGCAAGCTCGTGAAGGTGGCGGTGGACGGCGCCCCTACCTGCGCAAAGTGAACCTCGCCGCGCACGGCGGGTACGAGGCGCTGCTCCACGCGCTCCACGGCATGTTCGCGCCCTGCCTCGCCGTCGTCCGCGGTGTCGTGGAGCTCGGGAGCAGGCTAGTGGACGCGGCCACCGGTGCCGAGTACGTGCCCACCTACGAGGACAGGGACGGCGACTGGATGCTCGTCGGGGACGTCCCATGGAAGTAAGCAAACTCCCACTAGCTATGTATCTTAGTTCTTGCAGATTTAAGATTTCCACAAACAAATGTGCGGATCGCCTGATTCATGTCAATGCAGGATGTTCGTTGAGTCCTGCAAGCGGATCCGTCTCATGAAGAGCTCCGAGGCCGTCTGCTTAGGTAATAATCCAAGATCATGTCCTACATGATGCCACCACCCTGACTTCATAATTAAGAATGGACATTAATAACCCATGAATCCATGATTACTAACACTTTTTCTTAATTTCTGTGATGCAGCTCCAAGGCCATCGTCCCAATGATCGCTCCACTTAATTCGATTCAAAGTAAACTCGTGCACTGGAAGAGGCTTGGCTGATCAGGTCCTCCATGTACCTATACCGTAGGATATACTCACTCCGTTTTTTAATATAAGATGTTTTAGCATTTGTCTACATGCACATGTACACAAATGTATGTTAGACATGTGTTAGTGTGCATGTTCACTCACTTTAGTATGTATCTAGACAACATGTGCAACACCTAAAACATCTTATATTAAAAAACAGAGCGAGTATATGTATACCAGTGACCGGTGATGTGCTGTACAGGCCACACGGGACTTCCTCCTCGATCTATCTATGGTGCTCAGTGCCGCAGGATCTTCGGTTTTTCGACGACGGCGGCGAGGATTGAGAGAGGGAAGGGAAGCATTAGTAGTCGTCACGTAGTTTTCTTCTTAGTTTCTTCCACATTTCGATCGGCTTCGTGTTCAGCCTTATGGGCCGGAAAGGGACGTATGTATGCCCGATATATATACTTGTTGTTGTTGGATTGTTGTGCCTTGATCCATTGCAAGGTCATGAAATATTACGAGTTGTCTAAAAAAACGAAATATTACGAGTACTGTCGTTTCTTTACCAACCTGCCTGCCTCTGTTTGTGCCATCTTTCCCATCAATGGTGCAGTAGTAGTGCTGTGTGTCGTTCTTTTGGTTGTGAGCTGTGGTAGGAAGATAGATGATGATTGATGTGGAAACCAGTGGGAGTGGGAATCTATGATAGCTGGTGGTCGACTGGTCGTCGGAGGTAGAGCTTATTACCGACGTGATGTCGGTTAGGCTTGAAGTGTTCATCTCAAGTTAGGTTAGTGATCATGATCCTCTTTGGTTCACCTCATTCCCGTGTGCCGCCTCTCCCTCTCTTTGAGGGGTATTGGATACCAACTCCTTCCATGCTCACATGCTCCCATTTAAAAAAAGGATTTTAATTGTTTCAAAAAGTTGATCTCAAAAAATATTTTGTTTCAATAAGTTCTACAAAATAATGTGAATGTTCACACAGACTGTGTCTACAAGTTACAAAATTTTCAAATCCAATATCGAAATACATATTGAAAAACAAAAAGAAAAATCTAGCATGAATAGTGTCACATAATGATAAAAGTCACACTATTCACATATGAATTTGTCTTTTTATTTCTCAATGAGCCTTTTGAATTTTGGATCTGAATTTTTTGAGAGATTGTAGAGACATTCCTTTTTTTCCTTTTTCATTCATTTGTACTTTTCTACTTCTACTATATGAACGAAATCACCACTATTGATGCTTTTCGACAAAAAAGTATTTGTTGTTTTGTTCTCCATTTATCGGGCTAGCTCTTGTATCCAGTTTGAAGGATAGTTTTAAAACCCGGACTGGACTAGCAGTGTGACAGAAAAACCGGAAATGAGGCCTCGTATATTTTTTTAAAGATGCATTGATCTTTTAGTAAAAAATCAGAAAAAGTTTTAGAAATGGTGTGTAAATTATGGATATGCAAGGCACACTAAAGGCCAACCATGAGCAAGTACGCCGTCATGTCGAAGCACTACAAGCCTGGCACTGGCGATGGCAAGGGGAAAGGGCAAGACTTCGTTGAGCGGAGCTCCGGTTTGTCTATCTTTTGTTGTCCGTGTGTGAACCTGAACTTGTCTAAATTCTATCTAGTGTCCGTGAACCTGAACAGTGTCCATATTGTTGATGATCTATGTTGCATTGTTTTGTATGGTTTTGAGGGGTTGGATTTGAAAATAACATCGGACAAATGAGAGTTGTTCGGGTTCTATCTACGGACATGTCTAAATAGAGGTCAAATTTGGCAATTGCGGTTTGACATGATCAAGTCCTTTCTTGGTCCAACTCGCAAGTCCCAACTTCCAAGTCCAACCATGAGATTGACCGCTAATTCCACTCGCTCTACTCGACACGTATCTTCCACCACGTGTACCCATCCGGCCACGCTTCCAGCACCGACCACCCAAGCAGCGAGCTTCCCCACGACGCCGCACATGGTTTCTTCCTCAAAATTAATCACGGTTCTAGTTTAAGCACCCCTAGATTTACCCTACTGCCCCTCCCCTGCTCTTCCAGTGATGTACTTTTCCTCTCATCTCATGACGGCCACTGTTCACACTCCAACAGTAACTCCGTACCACTGCTAGCGGCGGCGGTGCTGCTCCAGTTCCAAACCCTAACCCTAGCCTCTCCGGCGACTCGATCCTAGGCCACGCGGCGTCGGTGGAGATGGAGGAGCTCAAGCTCGGCGGCGGCGGAGGAAAGCCGCCGATCCCGTCGCCGGCGAGGAAGCCGGTGCTCTCGCGGCACGCCTCCTTTGTAAGTAACGCCTCAGACGGTCAGACTCTCAAATCTCGGCGCGCTTAGCTTGGCTACTCGTGTGATCTGAGCGAAAGGTGTGAGCTTTAAGTGCGCTAGGCCCGATTTGTGCTTAATCTTGTGCTGTCGTGTACGATTCCTGCGCTGCGATGTGAGCCATTTGCGGTGAGGAGCTGGGGTTCTCACCGGTATGACGGGAAGGCGTAGACGGTGGGGAGAGAGGGTTGATGAATCTTTCGTCCTGAATTTCTTTGGTGGTACACATGCTGTACTAGAGTACTAGCAACCTAGGAGTGAGGTGATTGGATCCGTGCGGTTTATGTGGATGTGGGTTATTTGGACACTGGAAAGCCATCTTAGGTGGTCATTTGAAGAGACTGCCTTGGATTCTGTGAAATGATTAATTGTGTCAACTGAATGTAGTACTGAGTTTTCAGAATGTTCTTGTAATTTGTAAACTAGATTAGTGCTGAATGCTGCCGTGGTAATCTCCTGGCATGTAATCTTTGGGCGGGTAGATTGTGAGCCTAACATGTTATTCGTCTGAAGGGCATATCAATTGTTGTCTAAAGATGTCATGTTGGCGAAAGAAAAGGCGACAGGGAGGCGGCGGCGGTTCCTCGCTCCGCCGCGGTCGAGCCTGCTGGTTCCTCCCCTCCGCCAGCCGCTCCGGCGGCGGGAGGGTGGGAGAACCGCGGTGCTCATTCGTGGGCGTGTAGATAGTAGGGATAGGGTCTCGTGTGGTGGCGATCTGCTTGGACGTCGTCGCATCTAGGGATGAAAACGGAGTGGAAACTTTCCGACTTTTCCGCGGAAAAACGAAACGGAAATACAGAAGTGGAAACGGAATTTTGCAAAACGGAAACGGACAACGTATTCCGGCGGAACGACCACGGAAACGGAAATGTTCCGTTTCCGGTAATACGGAACTTTCTGTTTTTTGCTACGCGGTGCTATCTGAATGCAGCAGGCCTAACAATTTTAGTAGGAACACTGAGGCACAACCCAAGATTTCAACAAAAAAAGAAAAATATATGAAGTGACCATGTTTAGGCCCTACGTACTTGCATATTATCTCCCTCTCGAGGCATTCTCGGTTCGGCATTTCAGTGTTGCACTAGGGTTAGGGACGATAGTAGGTATTGTTTTGTCAAAGTTGATAACTTATAAACACTATATTATATTTAATTTATTTCATCTTATTAAATTGATAAGTTTGTTGGTTTGCTTTAGTTTTCCTGCATTATTCAAGGGTTCGCTTGGTTCCGGCAAACATCTGGATCTATTCCGTGTCCGCACCTTTATCGGTCTGTTTCCGACCATATTTGTTTCTGTATTTGTTTCCGGGGTTTCTGTATTCGTTTCCGCTTCCGCATAAAAATATGAAAACAAATGTGGCACCACCCGGTTCCGTCCGTATCCGCTCCGTTTTCATCCCTACTCGCGTCGAATAAAGTTTCTCGGCAGTGTCGACGAGGCGGCGGCGGTGACACCGTCTTGGGTTTTGGTCTCCCGGCTCCGGCCTCGCTGCAGCGGCGCCCGCTCCTCCGCCGCTGCGAAGCTTGTGGAGGTATGTACAGGAGTTTGGCCGGCTGCGGGCGTCCGACGGGGCATCTGCGTCGGCGCGGGAGAGATGATGGCAGCCCAAGTGCTTGGTTTGCGGACGGCGGGCGGTGGATCCGGCAGGCTCCTTTGTGAGGCGGCGGATCCTGGATCCAAGTGGCATGGGGTCGATCCCCGGTTGATATTCTTCGCGACTTTGGTTCCGGCGCGTGCGCCGCCGGACGTCTATTGCGACTCTTAAAGCCCAGGTATGATGGTGCTGCTATGGATCTGCGGCGGCGCTGGTCTTCAGCGTCGAGTGGTGCGGTTGGCATTTGCAGAGTTCCTCGGGGGCCTCGTTTGGTTCTTTTCTTGGGACATTTCGCTTTTGTGCTAGGACTGGTGTCCTCTCTCTCGCGTGTTCTGGTTATTTCCGTGCGTGTGTGTTGTACGCTTTACCTTGTTTAATGGATTGCATGGTTACGCAAAAAAAAAGATGTCATGTTGAGAAAAGGCTGGGTAGGGATTTGAGGGCATTGCGAAAAGGGGGTATCAGACTGGTAATCTGGTACTTATGTGTCATTAAAATCTCTTACATCCTTTTGTACTTGCCATGCCCTGTCCTCACCTCATGCTCTCAGAACATTGTTCAAACAAAGTACTAGAAAAGTTACTCTTAGGCATCTGCTTTGTTGAAATAGCAATTGGCCCTCACCAAACGCCAGTTCAAAAACTTCTAATCGCTTACTCACAAATTTTTAAAATTCTAGTTTGACTTGATCTTATCCCCCTGCTGCATTTTGTTTCATCTTATTGCTTCTACTAAGGTTTGCTTTGGATCATTGAAAAATCTGATAGAACGACAATTATGGTGATGTACATATCATGTTTAGCTTTCCCTTCTCATTACACTACAAATGGAAATATATCTACTAATCTTTAATGATTTCATATCTGATACCGCACATGACTGCTTGCGGTTTCTAATCTTCTATAAGGCAACACTGATTGGGCAAAGGATTGAAAGATTTATCACGTGACATTGATTTCACATGGGAGGGGAGAGAAATAATCCTTCCTTAACAGCTATGATTGTTTTAATGATTTAGCCTAATGCGGTTTATTTTTTCCTTTGTGGGATCAACCTTATTTGTATAGACACTTAGCTTCAATGCTTGCACCACTTCATAATGAAATTGCATGCAATGCAAATCTTGTAACTTCTATCATTTTTTTGGTATGCTAACTAACTGCCATACATGGCTTTGATTTCGCAGGCGAGGGGTCCCTTGAACAATATAAAGTCCGAAACTGAGAGAATTTTTGAAAGGATAGATGGTGAATTTGTCCCAGTTGTACGGTCTGGAGGCTGGGCTGATATTGGATCAAGGAGCACAATGGAGGATGTCTACATCTGTTGTGACAACTTCTTGCAAGATTTTGGACCTGAAAGCT
This sequence comes from Poa pratensis, assembly GCA_947311845.1. Taxonomy (NCBI): domain Eukaryota; kingdom Viridiplantae; phylum Streptophyta; class Magnoliopsida; order Poales; family Poaceae; genus Poa; species Poa pratensis. The sequence continues at coordinate 97,605,648 of CAMZMU010000085.1, forward strand.
ACGAAGAAGGGCCCAGCTCATTTTATGGGGTATGCTTCCATTCTATTTATTAACACCAAATTTCTGTCCTTTTTTGGAAAAAGATTAGCCGCAGCCCCTAGATTCATACATTAAACCCACAATGTGCTTGCAAGGACATAAAACTGGAATAGATAAACAGTTTCAAACAAACTGATCACACAGCGACAAAGAGAGCAATATGATGCACGTTTCTGTCTTGCTGTTTGTTATAATTGTCAGCTAAATCTAATCATTTAATGACTGGGCAAACATCATCATCTCTCTACTGGGAAAGTACTTCTGTACATCTGATATGCATTTCCTGTGTATGTCCTGTTCACACGATTTTAATGTTTTAGGTTTTTGATGGGCATGGTGGAAAGCACGCTGCGGACTTTGTGTGTAGCAATTTGCCAAGGTTCATCGTTGAGGGTGATGGTTTTCCGGGGGAGATAGAGAAAGCTGTCTCCTCTGCATTCTTACAGACTGATGCTGCTTTTGCAGATGCTTGCTCTGAGAACTCTTCTCTTGCATCCGGCACGACTGCGCTTGCTGCACTCATCACTGGGAGGTATTGTCCTAACTTCTGCTGTTATAAGCCTTGTACTAAATCATTCTGTAGCATTACTGTTTTGTTATTACAAGTTGTGTAACTATTTTATCTGTCCTCCATGTATTCATAGTTCTGATATTATTTTGTCTGAAAAATCTTTTATTTTGCACGAGATAACTCTATTTCTAATTGTTTATGCATGATTGACAGGTCACTTCTGGTGGCAAATGCTGGTGATTGTAGAGCAGTGCTATGTTGCCGTGGAAAGGCAATTGAGATGTCCAGGGATCACAAGTCATCGTGCGACAGAGAGAAGATGCGCATTGAAGCCTCGGGTGGTTATGTTGATGATGGATACCTGAATGGGCTGCTCAATGTTGCTAGAGCAATTGGGGACTGGCACATGGAAGGAATGAAAGCATGTGACGGTCTTGGGCCTCTTAGTGCCGAGCCTGAGGTGATGATGAGGAATCTTACCGAGGAGGACGAATTCATGATCATCGGTTGTGACGGTATCTGGGATGTGTTCCGCAGCCAAAATGCGGTGGACTTTGCACGCCGGAGGCTCCAAGAGCACAACGACCCTGTTGCTTGCTGTAAAGATTTAGTCGATGAGGCCATCAAGAGAAAGAGCGGAGATAACCTTTCTGTTGTTGTCGTCTGCTTCAACTCTAGGGCGCCTCCTGCCTTAACAGTTCCTAGGCCTCGGGTACAGAGAAGTATATCTGCAGAAGGCTTGAAGGAGCTGCAGGGCTTCCTCGATAGCCTAGCAGAGGCAAACTGACATGTGTGGGCTTTAGAAGCCCTGAGACGATGTAACAGTCCCATTTTTCCATAGCCTAGCTTGGAATTTAGGTTTAGTATGCCCTATCTCATAACTTGAGATAGTTGTTGTTGAGTAATACAGCGTTGTAAAATATTCGGCGGCTAACTTTATCTGTACTTTGAAGTATTACTTGCTGGTTTCAGGCAATCTGGAATGATAATAGAGATTTCGGGGACTTCGGTGAACTGTTTAGTGATCATTCTTTTGATCACTGGTACCTCTGTTTCTGAAGTTTTTGCAGTGCTATTAGAATCGAGACAGGCTACTAGGTTTGGAGAACTGTATTCTTTTAGAGGTTTGTATGTATGCATTTTCTGTGAGCAAGCATGATATGTTGGTGTGTAACTTTGATAGTTGAACAGCTGTTTTTTTTTTCATCGGTTTGCGACCCACTACCCAAAATGTCTCTTGGTTCAGTCGTTATCCATGAACAAAAATGTCTTGTTTTCGTCATCATTCTGTGACCACGAACCAAAATGTTCGCAGAGGTGTGGGTTAACCAAATCATTTCCACTCATACTACAACTGTCAAAGTATCAGCAGGTGATTGTATTCACTGTAAAAAGAAACAAAACAACGGATGGCCAGCGGTGAGGGGATGGGAAGCCTGGAGCTATCCAGGTAGGCTAAGTTGTTCTTCGTCTCTAAGCCTGGAGCAGTGGGAAAAATCTTGAGGACAACATGTGATACCTCTTGATCTCTCGATTACATACGCACCCAGTTCCGTTCGATTTTTTTGTTGATTCAAGTACCCACTGTCTGTTCCTGGAACTGCTACAATCTAGACACCTGTTAGTCTAGCTGATTAGGCCACGTACAATGGAGCTTAGAGAGGTGCTTACAAAAATAAACCAGATTTTTTTAAACACGGGTGCTTATTTCTATCAGAGAGGTGTCTAGTTAAGTATTTTTCTTGTATAAATAAGCACCAATGTTTACACAAAAAACCGGTTTGTTTTTTTAGCATCTATCTAAACATTCCCCATGTACATGCCCATACAGTCTTTTTGCCCACGTTCGATGTGGCCTCATGTCCTTTAAATACCACAAAGACGCAAAGCTTGTTTTGTTCCAGTTGATAGGTGCCGAAACATAGCGGTAGAAGGACTACATTTGTACGTAACTTATCATTTTTTCCCCAACTCCTGTGTCGCTCCCGAGCGGGCGACCCGGGGGCGACCACCAAACCCTAGCCGCCGGAGGCTCTTCCACGCCATCCCCGCCGCTGTCGCCACCGTTTCCTACCGCGGTGGCGGCGGCGCTCGTCTCCCAAAAATGGTGAGCGGGCACAACGCCGTGCCTTGAGCGGAGGGCATCGCGTGGATCTGGAGAGGGCACGTCGGGGCGGCGGCCCCGGGAAACCAGCTCGGCGCGGCATCCCTGGGTGGCGCGCGGCTGGAGGTGGCGGCGGTGCCTCGACCGCGGCGGTGAGGCGGCCTCGCGCCGGATGCGGCGGCCCCCGAGCGGCACCCTCGGCGGCGCGCGGTGGATGGGAAGTTCCCGACGGCCGGCGGCGCGTCGCTCCTGCAGCGTCGTGCGAGCTTGCCTGGCTCCCATCGGGCGGTTCCTGTGTGGATTGAAGGGCTCGCCCTGGCCTCCTGCAGCGTGTCCCGGCCGACCTTGGGCTCCGGTGTGCAGGATTTGGAGCAGGCCTCCAGATCTGGCGTGTGCGGGCTCTACCGGGTTGGTCCGGGCTGGTCGTCGACAAGGGCTTCGGAGGTGGAGTTCGGCCTACACAGTGTGGTGTCTGGAGATCGTGGAGCAGACCCGGGTGGTTACCTTGCCTTTGGCCTTTGGCCAGAGCCGGTGATGGCGGCGCCTTGTGCGTCGTTTCCTTGTTGGAGGCATCGCCGAGATGAAGCTCACATCTCCTTCTACTACCTCCGGGGGAAACCCTAGATCCTTGGATCGGATGATGGCGGCGTTTCCCGTCGCTCCCCTCTTTGGGGCATCATTCTTGGAGTTGTGTTTTGGTCGGAGGGACCAGTGGTGTGCTTTGGTCGCGGGTGCTCGGTTCCGTGTGCAGGCGCGCGCGGTAACGACAATGGCGCTGAGCGATGGTGTGGTTGCGACAAGGCTTTGTTAGTCGGCCTCTTGTTCCGGCGTGTTCGACTTGTCTTCATGTTTGGAGTTCCCCTGCTGTGAAGTCGGAGCTGCTGACCGGTGTGTCGAGCGGCAATGATGACCTGCGTGGGGCGGTCCGACCTTGATGACCTTCGTTGGCGCGGGTCTTGCCCATCTCCTCTTCGGAGCTCTTTTTCAGAATCGAAGCTGCCAGTCTCCTACACGAAGGGTCATCTGTTTGGCATAGGCCGGTGTGGGCTTCACGAGGCCGCTACAATGAGGTCTTCTTCGGTGGTCGTTTCTTCGAGGAAGTCGGAGTCGCTCGCGAGGAGTGAGTGATGACGATGACGTCGGTGGACTGCCTCGACGACGACCCTCGCCTCTAGCGGTGTGTGTGCAGTTTGCGTTTGGTAGCCATGGTGGCCATGTGTGCCCTCTCGACGGTCGTGTTCCATGACGGTCCGCGAGGGTGTTTGTACCGGTTTTAGGCCGGTTTTCTGCTAATTAACCGGCCAATTCCCACTTCTTATTAATTAATGAAAATGGCAAGTCTTTTGCCTCGGTTCAAAAGAAGGACTACATTTAGTTAATATACATTGCAGTGGGTTACTGCAAATACGAATTACCTGATTTATACCATTTCACTTCAGCTGTGTTTGGATGTAGGTATTGGGCATTTGGAATTTAAGATCCCAAATTCCGTTGTTTGGATGGTTAAGGTATTCGGCCTGGAAACTGGAGGAATTTTTTAGCCCACTCTATCTCTGCTCTAAGCCCGGCAATCTGGTTGGTTTTGACTGGGTCAATCTTTTCCAGACAGTTTAACAAATGGGAAATGTTCATGCCCAGGACCCTACCCATGGACAAGGTTTGAGACCCATGCCAAACCCGATGGGCAAAACCCGATCCGATCGGACACCCATCGGGTGTTGAAATATTGTTAAATTCCTAGGGTGGGCTTTTGGCCCATCTAACAATTTCCAGAAAATCCCTAAAGGTCCATGCTGTGGCAAATGTTGGGAGTTTAGTCTCACATGGCTAGTTGGGAGAGATTTACACCAGTTTATAAGGTGAGCTCTTCTCCCACATGTATGAGGTGTTGGCTGTGACGTGACGGGAGGCGTTCCACACGCACGCTCCTCCTTCTCCGCCGCCCACCGCGCCTCGCCTCGCCACGCCTCGCCTCGCCTCGCCTCGTCACGTCATGTCACGACGCGCCGCGGGTTGCGGGAATCTCGCCGAGCTGATCTTATCTTTTTATCACGCAGGAAAAATGTGAGCGGCAACAGAAATGTTTTGCCTTAATGGCGTTAATGGAGAATGAATGTGAGCTGAAACGTTTTGTCTTAGGTGCTCTTAAGTACGTCCATTTCCAGTCTCTTAATTCTCCCTTAATTGCGTGTGTTTCCGTTGGTCTTCCGCCTGGGTGTGTGTCTATATAAGAGAGGTCGCTCCTCTCCAGCAGACACAACAGACCAAATCTGCTCGCGCCGCCACCATCGTTTCTCTCTGTTGCTGCCACCGGTGATCCCATCCCGTCCACCGCGTACATGGTTGCCGGGAGAGCAGGCCTCCAAACCCCGCCTCTCAACATCCTGTGCGGGAGAGGGGCGATTAGGTTTTTGGGGAGCGTCTTCCACGCGACTGCTCGCCTCCGTTCGTCTGCTTCAACTACATCTGCATCAACTACGTCTGCGTCGCCTTCGTCATCAACATGATCACCGACGCCGACAAGATTACCAAGGAGACCGGTACCGCTGCTGCTGCCTCCGCAGCCGCCGCTACGGCCAACTGGCCTATTAGGGTGCACGTTTATCCCTCTCCTGATTACCTGCATGTCTGTTGTACTAGCGATTTGCGTAGATGTTTCTACAATTTTTCTAGTACATGGTTTTATTATCATGTTTCAGTATGTCATTAGCACTGCCCACATCTTGTTCATGATTTATTCTTGGATTAATTTAAACAGAAAATTGCTTATATTCACAACAATCCAAAAACCTAATCTGTGTAGGCAATTTTCGATCTAAGGTTTTGCTGCTGCACTGAAACCTGTCCCGTTTACGGGGACGTACTTTAAGCGTTGGCAAACCAAAACCACCTTATGGCTCACGGCGATGAACGTGTTCTGGTCGCCGGTGTAACTCCCACTGGAACGATTGCTCCTGAACAGGAGAAGGCGTTCAGGGATGCCACCGTCGTCTTTGTTGGAGCCGTTCTGAGCGTGATCGGAGATAAGTTGGTTGATGCATATTTAAAGTGCAGGTTGCCAAGGACTTGTGGGAGGCGCTCGAATCTAAATTCGGCGCAACCGATGCTGGAAGCGAGATGTATACTATAGAGCAGTTTCACTATTACAAGATGGTTGAAAACCGTTCTGTATTGGAACAAGCTTATGATATACAGTGCATCGCTAAGGAGCTTGAGCTTCTCAAGTGTGTGCTAGCGGGCAAATTTGTCGCGGGATGCATAATCGCTAAGCTGCCTAATTCCTGAGGAACTTTTCTACTACTCTGAAACACCAGAGGCGTGAATTCTCAGTTGAGGATGTCATCGGCCATCTGAGTGTCGAGCAGAATTCGAGAGCAAAGGACACGCACGGAAAAGGGAACGAGAGAACTTTTGTTGCCAATTTTGTACAGAAGAATTCCAACTTCCACAAGCCCAAGGGGAAACCTGGTGTCTGATGACGTGAAACACACGTTCGTTGGGAGACCCCAAGAGGAAGGTATGAAGCAGTGCAGCAGCAAGTTTTCACGCAGTAAGAAACCAAGGTTGTCAGATCCAGGATGAGTAGGAGCACTTCAGAAGGTTGTTGGTGCCGCCGTTGCTCGATCACCAACGTGGAACCTGCACACAACACAATCAAACTACTTTGCCCCAACGAAACAGGAAGGTTGTCAATCTTCCTGGCTTGCTGTAACAAAGGATTAAACGTATGGTGTAGAAAATAGTATTTAATTGCAGGAAGTAAAAGAGAACAATTGTTTGCAGTTGGTGGTTTTATCAGTGTAAAAGAATGGACCGGGGTCCACAGTTCATTAGTGGTGTCTCTCCATAAAGATAAATAACATGTTGGGTAAACAAATTACAGCTGGGCAATTGATAAAATAGTGAGCGCATGACAATGCATATAAATGACAAGATGACTACCATGATATTTAATTGGGCATTACGACAAGACACATAGACCGTTATCCAACCGCATCTATGACTAATAATCCACCGTCAGGTTAACATCCGTGTCCCCCGTTGGTATTAAGTTGCAAGCAATGGATAATCGCATTAAGTAATGTGCGTAATGTAAACAAATACATACGACCGTAGACATGGCATTGTTATGTTATCCCTAGTGGCAACAGCACATCCACAATCTTAGACGTTGCTGTCACTCGCCCAGATTACTAGAGGCATGAACCCACTATCTAGCATAAATACCCCCTCTTGGAGTTACAAGCATCTACTTGGCCAAAGCATCTACTAGTAACGGAGAGCATGCAAGATCATAAATAACATGTAACATAGATTAATAATCAACTTGATCATAATATTCAATATTCATCGGATCCCAGCAAACACAACATGTAGCATTATAATAAGATGATCTTGATCATGTTAGGCAGCTCACAAGATCTAAACATGATAGCATAAAGTGGAGAGACAACCATCTAGCTACTGCTATGGACCCGTAGTCCAAGGATGAACTACTCACGCATCACTCCGGAGGCAGGCATGGCGATGTAGAGCCCTCCGGTGATGATTCCCCTCTCCGGCAGGGTGTCGGGAAGAGCTTCAGAACCCTCCCGAGCTAGGGTTGACGACGGCGGTGCCTATGGAACTTTTCATGGAATATGACTCGGGTATTTAGGGTTTTCCAGACGGGAGGAATAAATAGGCGAAAGGGCGGCGTCGGAGGCCA